>JBBPBX010111264.1:0-10755 GCA_038048925.1 Garcialebias charrua | reverse complement strand
AGTTTTTGATTCAGACAGTTTTACAAATTATGGATAAAAATGGGATGTGGATGGTAGTAGCTGAGACACATCCCTGATCAGATTGTGTGTGAGGGTTCTTGACGTAATTGGAGGCAGCTCAGTTTGTCTTTTCAAAAAATATCTCGTAACCTATTGGACGTATTTTAATGAAACTCAGAATTTCTTTATTGGATGTACATCGACAACTTCTTAACTTTTCAAGTTAACCCATTTCAAGAAGGACTCATCAACTTCAACTAACACTAAATGAACTCAATTGATACTTTGCTCAAAGTTCACGTGTTTGTGAGATCTTTAAAAAGTGTGTTTTCAAAGTTTGTTTAAAATGACTCCCAACTCTGTCCCTTTCATATTTAAAAAGATCTTGGTTTAAAGTTTTGTCATAAAAAGTAGCTGGTGATGAAATCACAATAATCATTATAATGTTAGTTTTTCAGTGTCTGCCTTATAAATGTTATGTTTTAACAATTAAAGTTGTTGCAGTAAACGTCTTTGTTTCACATTGAATGTGCTGAGCTCAGCTCTTTGTCTCTTTTGCATGATGAGCTGTCAGTCATTCAGTGGAGCCTCCCCCTGCACAGCTCCTCTCAGATCCAGGCTGTCTGGAGAGGGCGGAGCTTAACACCACTCTGGCTCTAAAGGCGGAGCTTCACTCACTGCAGGTTGGAGTTTTTATTTTCTCTACATAAATGTGTTTGTGTGGATGGTAATCCTGCAACATGTGATCAATTCATGACATCAAAGTAGGTCTTATAACCATCTGACCATCTGCTCATACAAACTCATGTTCGTGCTGCTGTTTATTCCCACTATATTAGGCTTAGTGTATTACTAGTTGATGTTTTTCTTAGTTAATTCTAGATGTTATTACTGTTTTTCTCTTGCATTTGTTGTTGGATGTAACTGGGACCTCGTGTACATAATCTCGTTTCATCACATGTACCACATGCGGTGCAAATGACAATAAAGACTCTCTGACTCTCTCTGATAAAAGTCTTCCCTCTGGAATTCAGAAATTATTTAAGTTAAAAGAGAGAGTAAATATAATTTACAAGGTTTGTTAATATTTGAACAAGGTAAAGAGAAAAGTAAAGTAAAATCTAGATGTATTTCAGTTATCGGCGTGAAACTGG
The DNA here is from genome assembly GCA_038048925.1 of Garcialebias charrua. Lineage (NCBI taxonomy): Eukaryota > Metazoa > Chordata > Actinopteri > Cyprinodontiformes > Rivulidae > Garcialebias > Garcialebias charrua. The sequence continues at coordinate 9,601 of JBBPBX010111264.1, read as the reverse complement.
AATGAACTGAGTGATGATCTCAAATTATGTGCTTTTTGGTGAGCTTTAAAAGAGCCTTAAAATGTAAAATTATAAATAAAAAAGGCGTTCAATACAGAACAACTGGACTTCATTTGTAACAGAAGACGTTTCACTCTTCATCCGAGGAGCTTTCTCAATTCAAGCTCCTCGGATGAAGAGTGAAACGTCTTCTGTTACAAATAAAGTCCAGTTGTTCTGTATTGAACGCCTTTTTTGATTTATCATGTCCTGGACGACTGAGAATCTTCACCAGTATAAAATTATAAAAGCTTATGGAGATGTTATGTAGATGTAAACTGTACAGTATATGTCTTATGTACAGTAACCATGTATGTATGTAATGTGAGTATGTATACATGCGTATTTAAATACGTATACATGTACAGTAAATGTTTGTAAGTGCACTTATGTATATATGTGGACAATAGATATCTGTCATTATGTAGACTGCTGAGTCTATAAATAGGGTAGGCAAGTATAAGCCTTGGCTTCAGCCTATTCCTTTTTTGGTAAATGATTGATTTATCAGTTTATATTGTTTTCTTTTTGTTTGTCCATCCATCCATCCATCTTCTTCCGCTTATCCGGGGTCGGGTCGCGGGGGTAGCAGCCTAAGTAGGGAGGCCCAGACTTCCCTCTCCCCAGCCACTTGGAGCAGCTCCTCTGGGGGAATCCCAAGGCGTTCCCAGGCCAGCCGAGAAACATAGTCCCTCCAGCGTGTCCTGGGTCTTCCTCTGGGTCTCCTCCCGGTGGGACATGCCCGGAACACCTCACCAGGGAGGCGTCCAGGAGGCATCCTAACCAGATGCCCGAGCCACCTCAACTGGCTCCTCTCGATGTGGAGAAGCAGCGGCTCTACTCCGAGTCCCTCCCGGATGACTGAGCTTCTCACCCTATCTCTAAGGGAGAGTCCAGACACCCTGCGGAGAAAACTCATTTCAGCCGCTTGTATCCGAGATCTTGTTCTTTCGGGCGGCAATGGTGTAGTGGTAATGGCAGTCGACCCCCGATCGGAAGGTTGGAGGTTCGAATCCCGCGTCCGCCCACCATGTGTCGTTGTGTCCCTGGGCAAGACACTTAACCCCGAGTTGCTCCCGGTAGGTCTGGATGGCGCCTTGCAAGGCAGGCTACCACTACCGGTGTATGAATGTGTGTATGAATGGGTGGATGGCTGGTATTGTAAAGCGCTTTGGGGCTCCTCACAGGGGGCTGGAAAGCGCTATATAAATAAGCTCCATTTACCATNGGGGCGGCCGTGGTGTAGTGGTAATGGCAGTCGACCCCTGATCGGAAGGTTGGAGGTTCGAATCCCGCATCCGCCCACCATGTGTCGTTGTGTCCCTGGGCAAGACACTTAACCCCGAGTTGCTCCCGGTAGGTCTGGATGGCGCCTTGCAAGGCAGGCTACCACTACCGGTGTATGAATGTCTGAATGAATGGGTGGATGGCTGGTATTGTAAAGCGCTTTGGGGCTCCTCACAGGGGGCTGGAAAGCGCTATATAAATAAGCTCCATTTACCATTTACCATTTCGGTCATAACCCAAAGCTCATGATTTATTAGTTTTTAATTACCAAAATAAAGTTGAATTGAATTGAAATGAAAATTGAATACAAAAATGTAACAACTTTCTGCTGCGCAGCACAGGAGGGGGAGGTTCTTGTGACTCAATGAGAGGATGGTATTTTATTGGTCATTCAGGTCATTCCTGGTCACATGGCCAGAGTGCCATTATGGGTATTTAGTGGTAACATTGGAACTGTCACTGCCCGATCTGTTCCGTCAGCTCATTTGTGCATGTGCCAAAAGAAATACTTCCAGGTCGCACGGATCACCGTTGAATATGCTAGATTTAGGAAAATGTACTGGAAATAATTACTTCCAGCTTTAATTATAAAGGTGTGCTAAATTAAATCTTGTACGATGATTTAATACAACACATATTTGATATTAATAAAATACATTTGTGAAACATACCATAACTATTAATAATAATTAAAATATATCTTACTATAAATTGATTAATTTTCCTAGACAATGTTATAATTTTGTTTATGAATAATAACTGTCTTGATTTACTTAGATATTATTATTTAGCAGCTTCACCACTGAGTGGCGCTGTTTCACTATGGAAATAATTCATTCTGTATCTCACGGGTTTTAAAGGAGACCACATATTGGTTTTATACATTTTTATGGTATGTCTGTGGGCTATCCAGACCATGTTCATTCAATTTCATGCACAAAATAATTCTTAGATAATAAAATATCTCCTTTCTAGTTATGCATTTTCTGACTTCCGTTCTAAACAACCGGTTTATGATAATGAGCTCTGAAGGCCACGCCCTTCAAAAATCTGTTTACATTAACTCCGCCCTCTGTAAGCAGCCAGTATCTCTAATCTGTTGTTTTAAAATTAGCTCTTTTTTTATTACTCATTTGACTTACTGTTAGTGCTAGCTTAAGATAACTTACCGAAAGCCGTCTGTGCGCGCCGCCATTAGCTGCTCCTTTTAGCATTAGCCCACCCGAATCCGAGGCTAATGATAGCTCTTCCTCCTCCGCCCGCTTAGCTCCGCTCGTTGCATGCGGCGCTTTGGGAGTGATCGCTGCTCCAGTCCAGACATACACAAAGTTCACCGAGTGTCTCCAGTTAATTTATCCGTATGAGGCAACCTCTGACCGGACCCACGGTCCTCAAAAGCCAGCAGTTCCCAGCAGCTCACGCCCGCAGATGGTCTCTTCGCCGGCGGTCTGCTCGTTTTATGTCTGCCGGCTGCGCGTTGGGAGCGATTGCTAATACGCTAAAAATTGAAATAAAACGTAAAAATAACAATTATACTTTATTTATAAAGCCATTTAAAACAACCACAGCTGCAACAAAGTGCTGTACACATGAAATTAAGAACATTTAAACAAAAGATGAGATGAAATCAGGAAAAACAACCGTCACGTCTTTTATACTGAAGTGGGTTGAGCCTCACCAGGGGTTGCTAGGTGAGGGGCTGGACTCAGGTTTGGGGTGGGTTGTCCTACGGTTTGTGACGTCACAAACCGTAGGATTTGAAAACGAGGCATTTAGATCTCAGAAAAATAAATCTACTTTGAGTAAATAAACCACTGGGTGCATTTCTTTGGCCTTAGGACTGTTTTTTTAAGAAGTAAATACCCAAAGTAGAGTAAAAAAACATTAAAAAGTGAATTTTGCATCTGTGGTCCCCTTTAAGTGCTTTATTTTAGTGCTAATGAAGAGTTGTGTAAATAAAAACTACCACTAAATATTAATAATTATGGTATGTTTCATAAATATAGTTTATTAATATCAAATATGTGTTGTATTAAATCATCTTACTGGATATAATTTAGCACACTAATAATTAAGGCTGGAAGTAATTATTTCCAGTACATTTTCCTAAATCTAGCATATTCATCGGCGATCCTTGTGACGCGTATTTCTTTTAGCGCATGCACAAATGAGCTGACGTACGGATCATGCTTCTGGAACAGATCGGGCGGTGACAAGAACCATGAGCGACAGAGGTCCATGTCATGAGTACCTGTGGCATTCACTGTCTGTGTCACAAAATCCCGCCCCCAAGAGGGGTGGGTGTTTGTGAGCGCCCAGGGGTGTCGAGAGAAAATGTTTCTGTTCAGTGCCCTGAGATGACTTCTGTTGTCACTTGGTGCTATGTATCCATCCATCCATTATCTTTACCCACTTCTTCCATTTTGGGTCACAGGGGTCACCGGTGCCCATGTCCAGCAATCACAGTGCGAGGGGCGGGGGACACCCTGGACGGGTCTCCAGTCCATCACAGGGACACATAGACAAACAACCATTCACTCACTCACACCTAGAGACAATTACAAGTTACCATCAGTCTAACATGCATGTTTTTTGTCTGTGGGAGGAAACTGCAGTACACGAGAAAACACACACATGCACGGAGAGAACATACAAACTCCACCCAGAAAGGCCCCCGGACCGGGATTTGAACCAGGGACCTGCTCACAGAGAGGCAGCAGCTCTACAACATGTCTCTTTAAGAAAAATGGAGGGAGGCCCCTTGACGTGACATGGGCTGTCTCTCTTCGGTTCTCAAAATGGCGGACGCTCGGTGTGGTTTGAGCTCTTTAGCACACAAAGCTTTTTTTTTTTTTCATTCAACCTTTATTTAGTCAGGTAAATCTTTTGAACCTCATGGGCTCATTTACGAAAGCGACCTGCTAAAACTAAAGAACAATGAACAGCAGTGATAGAATTTCATTAAACAATAAACAAACAAACAATAAACAATAGAAAACAAAAAGAGAGAAAAAAACAAAAGATTTTTTTTTCTTTTTTTAACAAAGTATCAAAAAACTAGCAAAACATTATAAGGTAGACGTATAAAATCAAAGACAGGAACATATCTGCATTGGTTTTTGCCAGGATTCCAACAGATTCTGAAAACACAAAGCTTTTATTTAAAAAATCAGTAAACAAGTTCTCAGCTTCTTTTTACGGAGAAACTTTTTACATGAAGGCACGGGTTTCAACTGAATTTTGGAGCTTCAACAAGACTGAGGTTTATTCCCTGTGGTCGGCCTGTTAGCTTAGCTCGTAGCTTAGCTTCTCTTTTAATGATCCAAAAATGCGATTTTGGATTGTTAAAATGGATTTTAAAGAGAAAAGAGAAAGGGAGGGGTCAGTGAAGAACACCAGAGTTGAGCTTTTTATCATCCAGTGTCTTCAGTGGAAAGAGAGAGACACAAAGAAACGATAAAGCCGAGAAATGAAAATGAGGGCGATACTGTAATTTTCATTTGTCATGCGATTAATTGATTTATTGTTTATTGCGACAGGCCTAGGTGCACCACCGTGCTTGGTGCTATATAAATAAACTGAATTGAATTGTTTTACAGCAGCAGGAAGCTCGGCAGCCTGTCAAAATAAAACAAAATGTTGAAATAAAAGTAAAAAATTAGCCGCTCCTGTTTACAAGTGGAGTCCAAAACGTGCGGGGAAAAAGTAGCAGCTTATTACAAATCAGCTTATTTTATAAAAAGCCATAAATAGGTCGCACCTGAATATAGGTCGCAGGGCATGCAAAAATGATAAAAATCTGCGACCTATATTCCGGAAAATACGGTACTTCTACCACCAGTATGAGAACCATTTCACTGAAATGTGGCTTTATGAAGGTAAGGCCTGAAGGCATGACTTCAGTAAAATATTGTGGAAATTGAATATTTGCCTTCAGAAAGGAACTGGAAATGAAAATGGGGAGGTGGTGGGATGAAGATTTGTTGCATTGAATCTGTAATTTCTTATTTGACGTGTGTGCCTTTTTCAGTGTCTGACTTTAATAAAATACCGGTAAGATCGCCTAACAACGCTCCACTGTCTCAGGGACAACAGACAAGAAAAAAGTTGAAACCATTTCCCCCTTTAATCATGATGAAAAAGACCACAATCACAGACCTTTTTAAAACATGAAAGTAAGCGCTCATCAGAGCACTCCCCAGTACAGAGACTGCAGAGATCAGATGACCAAGATACCCATGATTGTTTACTTTGCTTGCATAGTGTGTATCTGGCATCCAAACGATCAGATAGTATTTAAGAGTTGGAGTACCGGGTTTTTAAAGCTTTGGCTAACTGCCAGTGGCACTGCATTTTACGTTATCTGTGATTATTGATTAGTGTAGTTATTTATTTTAAAAGGTTATTTGGCTGTAAATGCATTAAGCTGGCCAAAGGTAATACCGACAGCCCTAAAGATGGTTAGTGCAGCATATCTCTGCTGAAGACTTCAAGCAAACACAGTGGAGTTCAGTGTAAAGTGCAAACGTAGAAACAGCGCGCATTGTGTTCACACAATGGATCTGATCAACTGTCATGAGCAAGATGAGAATGTATCGAAAGCAATTTGTCTGAAGAACTGGCTAACTGCTAACTTTGTTTTAAGAGCAGCCTAAGCAGTGTGTTTCCATCCAACTGTGAAAGATGCACAGCTAGCTTGTTTTGATTACCTGGTCCAGACCAGATACAGTAGTCTGGGCTGCAGAACTCCTTGAAAGTGTCGAGTCATGCAATTAACACGCTTGCTGCATCAGAACTTAATCATCTAGACTTTTTCCTCCTCTATTGAACTTGAACTACACTTTAGAAAAGGCCAAACAGCTCATAAAGATAGGTTTAAAAAACAGGATTTTTTTTTTTGCCATCTTTCACACTTTTCTAACAAGCCTCATTATGCACTACAACGAAATTGCTCGTGTAGATTTACTGTCGTTGTGTAGTGCAGTTGGCGGCCTTTATGTTAACAAGTCAGTTAATTCCCAGACAACTATAGCTAACTCAGCAACGTGTTTTAGCGACATTTCTCTTCAGTAAAAACATGTTAATTCAAAGTGATCCAAATAAAAATAAAACACCTGTGAAGAGTCTTCTTGGACCTCTTGTTCCGAGGTACTCTGTCCCATTGTAACCTTGTGTCTTCATAAGGATGGTCCATCAAAGGCCACTGAAAAACATATATGTAACATTTAACATGTAATTCCCCAAAACAAAAACAATTTTTTTTTTTTTACTTGTTACTGTTGAGTTGTCTGTGACAGAACAGCTTTTGGTATATACTGTCACACCATCATGGCTTATTTAAACTCGTAATATTTCAATAACAAACTGAGCTCTTTGTGCAGACTCGTGTTGAAATATTTCAACTAAGCAATCCAGTTTCCATAAACTTGTTAAAATGCTGTTTCTCAGCAATTACAAGTTAAAGTGCCTGTATTTTCTCAAGCCCATTCATGCTCAACCTGGTTAAGACATAGTTTTGTTTCCCTGACATTACTGGTACATCTATGGACAAACAAACATAGCACATGTTGAAACTCAACGTGACATGTCAGGCCTTAGACAGGATTAGCTTACAGTTGCATCACTATTACAGAACCACCTAACAAGACCATTCCTTAAACATGGATTTTACCAACAAAAATATTTCTTACTCGGGGGAGAAAAGCTGGAGCATCTTACCTTAGACCAGATGGTTTGAAAAACTACTCGTTTCCTTAAATCTGGATGCAACCACTACATTTTACCTCAAATTGCTTTAACTTATGATTAAAGCCTAAAATTGCACAGTCTTTCTCTATAAAGCAATAGAAGCTTTCTGCGTAACAGAGTAAAAAAAAAAAACATCCAGATGGTCTCACCCCTCTTTCATGTCTACCCCAAAAAGAGATGACCTTCTTTACTGCCTGAATAAAATACCACTTGCACAAGGAATTAGACAGGATATTTAAAGCACATGATGAAAAGAAATCAAATTTGCTAAAGAAAAGTGTGTTTAACAAGTCTTTAGGTGCGGTTTGTTCTTTTAGATGTACATGCCAGCTTGTGTTTATAGTGAATCTGCAATACTTCCACTTAGGGAGAATGAAGTCAAAGAAATAATAAAGTGAGTGAATCTGCAGAGTATGTCGTACTAACCGGATTCCAAAAAAGTTGGGACACTAAACAAATTGTGAATAAAAACTGAATGCAATGATGTGGAGGTGCCAACATCTAATATTTTATTCAGAATAGAACACAAATCACAGATCAAAAGTTTAAACTGAGAGAATGTATCATTTTAAGGGAAAAATATGTTGTTTCAAAATTTCATGGTGTCAACAAATCCCAAAAAAGTTGGGACAAGTCCATTTTTACCACTGTGTGGCATCCCCCCTTCTTCTTACAACACTCAACAGACGTCTGGGGACAGAGGAGACCAGTTTCTCAAGTTTAGAAATAGGAATGCTCTCCCATTCATGTCTAATACAGGCCTCTAACTGTTCAATCGTCTTGGGCCTTCTTTGTCACACCTTCCTCTTTATGATGCGCCAAATGTTCTCTATAGGTGAAAGATCTGGACTGCAGGCTGGACATTTCAGTACCCGGATCCTTCTCCTACGTAGCCATGATGTTGTGATTGCTGCAGAATGTGGTCTGGCATCATCTTGTTGAAAAATGCAGGGTCTTCCCTGAAAGAGATGACGTCTAGATGGGAACATTTGATGTTCTAGAACCTAAACATAGTTCTCTTCATTAATGGTGCCTTTCCAGACATGCAAGCTGCCAATTCCACCCACGCTCATGCAATCCCATACCATGAGTGATTCATTCATTCATTCAACCTTTATTTAGTCAGGTAAACCTTTTGAACCTCATGGGCTCATTTACGAAAGCGACCTGCTAAAACTAAAGAACAATGAACAGCAGTGGTAGAATTTCCTTAAACAATAAACAAACAAACAATAAACAATAGAAAACAAAAGAGAGAAAAAAACAAAAGAAAGTTTTTTTTTTTTTTAACAAAGTATCAAAAAACTAGCAAAACATTATAAGGTAGACGTATAAAATCAAAGACAGGAACAAATCTGCATTGGTTTTTGCCAGGATTCCAACAGATTCTGAAAACCATTTAGAGAAGTCAAGGTCGAGAGCTTCAGATCTTTTTGTAAGATATTCCATGAAGCAGGAGCAGAGTAGGAGAAGGCCCTTTTTCCAAGTTCAGTCCTCACTGACGGAACACTGCAGGTAATCATGTCCTGAGAGCGCACACTGTAGCTGCACTCACGCAAAGACATGTAGGAGGAGATGTATGAGGGCAGCAGACCAAGAAGTGATTTGAAGATGAAAATGTACCAGTGGAAGAGTCTGCGTGAGGTTAATGATGTCCAGTTAACCAGTGAATACAGGGTGCAGTGGTGGGTACGATAATTTAAACAGATAAGTCATATTGAGCCTCAAAGACTCATTTACAAGTGAGATCTGTTGGACAGACAATAAAAGTGGTGAAAAATAACACATAGGGTTTGGAGACAACAAAAAAATCCTAAAACAATTTTGACTTCTGTTTGAAGGTCAAAAATGTGGTAATTTTAAAAAGTATTGCACACAAGTACATAGTGACGCCGACATTACGCAGAGGGCGGGGGGGACTCAAAGGTGGTTGAGCAGCCAGCTCATAGATCTGTACACACTCATGGGGGTGTGGGGAGCTGCCATGTTCGGCCAAAGGCAAGAGTCCTGAAATGATGAAAGAATGTTTATTCTATGGAATTCAGCTGGGCTCCTCTGAAAAGTCCATGGAATTCCTTAGTAGCAGGTTTGGGAGAGGGGTGAGAGCATCAAGTTTACAAAACTTCTCAGGCATGTTGAGATGATTTAGGGCCTGTTTACACGGCGCGTATTTTGAGTGTAACCGCTACTTTCTCTTTGCGACTTTGCTTATCGCCTACACGACGCTGCTGGCCCCCCTCGATGACACCGATACTTTTCTGACCCTGCTCTCAAGGTGGAAGTTTTTCGCTGACCCCCCGTTGATAATGTAAACATCTCCCGTGGAGCTTTTGTTTGAACACATGCACGCAGCACGCACGCGCAGACAGCCGGCATTTTAACAATGGCGGTGGACTGGACAGTGGACACACGCACCACTTTCTGAACTATAGCTGATGGAATATATTTTGATTCTCATATTTAATTATTCTACACCTTACCTGCATCTGTGTTGGAAGAGAGCCAGCTGCCTGGATCCAGTTGTCTC
>JBBPBX010111261.1:0-10756 GCA_038048925.1 Garcialebias charrua | reverse complement strand
AAAACGTTTGGTGCTGCATTTCTAAACTGAAAATTGTTCATCAAATGTTTAAACAGACTGCAGTTAAAATGGGATTGTAATTGACCCGTGAAGAAGACAAATCTAAATGACAGCCACGTTCCTGGGATTGATGTTTGTTATCCATGCCAGATGTTGCAGTGTATATAAATGGCTTCTGTGTAGAACAGAGCAGGTGTTCACAGCAGATTATAGATGGGGACTGGAGTCTGTGAGGGTGTAATGCAATGCTGGGCCTAGACGACATATTTTAGCCCCCTGGAGATGTCTTTCATCATGTTGAGACCACAACAAAACTGTTTCCAGAGGGTGACTTCTTCTCTATTATTGTCTGCAGGTGATACTTTAGTCATGCAGAAACAAATTGCCTGTCTCATTTTGTTGTCATATGAACCTCAATTTATCAGGATTTTTTTTTTTTGCTTTAATGAAAACACACATTCCCTCTCATCACCTTATTCTTTTACGTCTTACAGAACCTACCGCTCCTGCTCATTTAGGCCATTTTATAGTCCTCCATTTACATTTGAGCTCCTTCTCCTCCTTGTTCTGACTTCATCTCTCAGACCGCAGTGATGACAATCCCTGGGATCAATATCAAAGCTTTGCATAATTTAACTGCAGCTTTAATTATGTATGATGCAATAAGCCCATTTTGGAAAGCTGCCTCTCCCCTTACTTTGCCTTTTTCAGTCAGGTGGAAGAAGACTGTTGTGGTCAAAAGTGAATAAGTAAGTAAGTACATACTACATACAATACTACTGTTTACATTTACTGTTAACATTATTACTACTGTTTACATTTATTACTACAGTTTACATTTACACTACCTTTTATATCTACACTACTGCTGATATATATATTATTTTTACTAGCCTTATTGCATATGCCACTTTACCTCTATACCAATATCAACTACCTCATACATATACTGCGTACATAAACTTCATATGCTGCTTTGTCACTCTTTTACAAATGTCAATGCCATACCGTCATTTTATTTTATAGATATACATTTTATACTTTTATACTACTATGCAAAAACTCAGGACAGTATTGCACTTTTATTATTTAATTTATGTTTATTAAATGTTTTAGTGTTTAAATGGTTACTGTTGCACCGAGGGACTGATAGAAATGAAATTTCAATCCTGTGTATGTCCTGTATGTAACCCAGGCTAAAATAACCTTTATTGTTGTATTCATTTTATTTATTTGGCTATTAAACAGATTAATAGGAAATAAATAAATAGATAGAGAAATAACTAGGAAATAGGTCTAAAATGGTTGAAACCATGAAAGATAGTGATTACAGGTATTTTAAAGGTAATATTTGGTGTAATTATCTTTTATTGTGTTGAAATCTGTACACAAAGAGGTTATTTTGGTCACAGTATTTAATGTAAGCAGAAGACTTTTATTTTGAAAGGTTGCCTGCATGTGCAGCTCACGTGACTGGTCCAGCAGCCGTTAAGTTTTGTTTTCCTCTGCGCATGTGCAGCTCACATGACTGGTCCCACAGCCGTTGGGTTCTGTTTCCCTCTGCGCATGTGCAGCAGAGTGTATAAATACAAGTCACCTGAAGCGGGAAAGTCAGAGACTGAAAAGCAATGAAGCGGAACGCTTTGTTGTAAAAGAAAGAGAAGAAGAGAGGAGAAAGTTAGAGAAACGTTGATCAGAAAGGTGCCTGTCGCCTGAGAAAACTCTTTAGAAGTAAAGAGTGGTTTCTGCACTTTTTTCCTCGACCTGACTGCGTTCAGGAATTTTATTTTCTGAACAGAACTGAACTTGGTGAGTTAAAAGTATATTTTATTTTCTGGAAAAATAATTTATATGTTATATATTTTTGTCTCACCGAAGGAGAAAGATAAGAAACACAATTTATGTCGTTTTATGCCTAAAAAACTGGTTTGAGATGTGTCAGCAAAACCGAGTGACTATTGTAATTTTAGAAAGCTAAAACAGACTTTTGTGTTTCTCCCTGGCTGTGCCAGGCTTTTTTTTTCTTTTTTTTTTTTCCCCTTGTGTGTGCTGGAAAGTTCTTTCCAGTTCTATGAGAAAGCTTCTAGAACCTTCTGGAAAGCCTTGCTGAGGGTGTTTCAACGGTTCTGCTGAGTCAGGAGCTGGACCGGAAGTTCCCTGTCAGCAGCTGTGTCCAGACTGAATTTAGATGGCGAGTCAGTAACCCCAGGAATTAAGAACCGCCCAGCAGAAGCTCCGCCTCCTGCTGGAACACTTCATCTTACCCAAAGAAAAGTGGTATGATCCAAATTGTTCCCGCCTCTCTAAAAAAAGAGCAGTGGACTCAGAACTGATTTTCAACCTAGAACTCTTCATGAGAGAAGGGAAAAGGTCGAATTGATTACACATTATTCAGTTTACTGAATTTCTGTGGTTCTTTTTACATTTTTTCTTTTCTTAAATCCCAATTAGTATTTATTAAGTTGTGAACTGTAAATTGTTGTTGGGTTTTTGAATTTAAAAATAGATAAGATTTATTTTGAGAAGTAGTTAATTTAGAAAACTAAATAGCTTAAATTCTTAAAGGAGCCCTAATCTTTTAAATTAGGTTTAAAAGATTAATTAGCTGTAAATTAAATAAATTGCAGTACTAAATTGAAATAAACTAGAATACAAATTAGATATAAAATAAATAGCAACCCTTAATTACCATTTAGTGTTTATTGAACTTCTAAGAAGAGGTTAATAAATTACTAAAAAGGGAACAAGGGATTTATTTATATTGTTTTGAGTGTAATTATATGTGATTGTGTGTATTGTTGTTGTTTATTCATTTGTTTTTTATTAAATGATAAGCTGGCAGTTCAACTTTCACATTGTGGTCTGAGTCAATAATTTAAGGTTTACTATTTTACTTCTTTCTTTTTGCTCCAGAAGTCGAACCTGGTAACTAGCCCTTAACCTAACTAGACTGTAAACACGCCATGAGCGTTGTTTAGATAATTGGCAAACTAGCCAAGATTAATAGCGTGTCATAGGTGTTACAGAAAAATTGGCGAGCCAGCCAGGAGCAATTAAATAAGATAAAATAAAATAGAAGCTTAAACTTCATTTTTAACTCAGATCCACAGTAGAAAAATAGAAAATTGAAATTAGAAAATTAGATTAATAGAAAAGAAAAAAAAAAAGCCAAGTTCAGCAAAATGGATATAATTGATAAAGAAAACGTTAAAGTTCCAAATGCCGTTATTGTTAGTGGTATTACTGACACAGAAGTTGATGAAAATGTGTCAGATTTCCTGAACAGGTATGGAAAAATCATGAGAATTTTGAGAATAGATGACCCCCAGTCTTCTTATCATAGAAATGTCATTGTAGAGTTTGAGAGTAGAACTGCTTTAACAGCACTTGAACCTTTACTCCCTTACACATTTGACAGCTCCAGTGAAGTTTCTCACCAGATCAGAGCCCTGTCCGGTGAGTATGTGTCTCATGTTACATTTAGAGCCACCCACCGTTTTATCGGTGAACTGCAAGAAATTGCTAAATTAGGTGGAGAATGTTTTGAAGCTGTACTGCGTGAGCATTTGTCAAATTGCTCTGAAGCAGTAACAGGCAGTTTTGAGACAGTGAAAAATGAAAATTTCACTCTCGAGACACAAAATGACCGAATTTCCTTCAATGGAAATGCAGAGCAGTCTAAAACTACTCTGAAAAATTCTGACTCTGACTCAGACAACCGACCTCGACCCAATTTAGCCTCTAACCTAACACAGAACATTGTCACTCATCCTGAGGTGCAGAAAGTTATCGTAGAGCACATAGTGCGAAATGAAGCTCCAGTCTCACAGGTGAGTGCCTCTTTCCGTCTTAGGCAGTTTTCAGGCAAATTACCATGTCCGAGTCATGAGATTGAATTTGACACATGGCGCAACAGTGTTGAGCTCATGCTTCAGGATCCAGATCTGTCTGTTCTGCAATGCTCGAGAAAAATTTTAGACAGCCTTGTTCCACCTGCATCCAATGTAGTAAAACCATTAGGCTCTACTGCATCCCCATTAGCTTATATAGAACTGTTGAATTCAGCTTTTGGTGCAGTGGAAGATGGCGATGAGCTTTTTGCTAAATTTCTTAGCACTCTCCAAGATCCTGGTGAAAAGCCATCACATTACCTTCATCGCTTGCAGACAGTCCTTTCTAAAGCCCTGAGCAGAGGTGGAGCAGTTCCCACCGAAGCTGACCGACACCTTCTGCGTCAGTTCTGTCGTGGGTGTTGGGACAACGCCTTATTAGCAGAACTAGAGCTTGAAAGAAAGAAAGATAAACCACCTTCATTCACTGAGCTGCTGCTGCAGCTAAGAGTGGAAGAAGATAAGCATGTGGCAAAAGAGAGCAGAATGAAAAAACACTTCGCTGCTGCGAGGCGAACAGTAACCTCCCAAGGTATTACTGTGACCTCTGACCTCTCTGAACCCACAATGCAAGACGTTCTCACTGAGATGAGAACCCAGATGACTCAGATGCAGAAGCAAATAGACAAATTGAAACCTCAAAAAGTAGTTCCACCTGTGATTCACCAAGGTGATCAGGTCACAGAACTAAAAGCACAGATTGCTGAGCTCCGGAGCCAATTGGTTAGACTACAATCACCAAACTCCACTCAGAAAAATGCTAGTGCACCTAGAACTAAGAAGCAAACTAAGTCTAAGGCACCTGAACAAACCAAGACAGTCCAAACTGTAAAACGTAGGCCGAAGCCTTGGTATTGTTTTCGGTGTGGCGAGGATGGTCACATTGTTTCAGCTTGCACAAGTGAATCAAATCCATCCCTTGTTGCAGAAAAGAGAACCCAGTTAAAAGCAAAACAGTTGCTTTGGGATAAACAGAACAATCGAACACAGTCTTTAAACTAGACGAAGCCCTCATTGCGGGACAAATGAGTGCTGTTATTGATACCAGTCCCACTAGACATCCCAGAAAAAACAGGAAACGGGTTCTTCACAATAAATCAGCTAGTGTGAAGTTACCTAAAGGCTTAGTTGGAGCCAAGTACACCGCTGAGGTACTAATTAATGGACAGATGTGTAATTGTCTTCTTGATACCGGGTCACAAGTGACAACTGTGTCCCAGTCATTTTATGACAGTTATCTTTCACATCTGAAAATCTATCCCATAAGTGACCTTCTTGAAGTTGAAGCCGCAAATGGTCAGAATATCCCATATTCAGGCTATATTTGTGTTGACATCACCTTTCCAGAGGATGGTTTTGGACAAGAATTCACTGTGTTTTCTCTTGCGCTAGTTGTTCCAAACACGCGCTCCAGTGTCCAATCTTCTCTCTTGATTGGTACAAACACCCTTGATCTTCTTTTTGAAAATTCTTCTCTTGCTAACACAGATTCCAGTACCCTCTCTTATAGCTACAGAGTGGTGCTGAACGTGTTACAAAAGAGGCACAGACAGAGAGAAACCGGTAATATTGGTCTTGTCAGGTTGTCAGGAAGTGAGCCTGAAGTCCTTCCTGCAGGCCAAAACAAAGTCTTGGAAGGGTCAGTTCATGTGGACGTTGACACTCCAAGTAAGTGGGTTGTAGTTGAGTCCCCCAATGCATCTTCCTTACCAGGAGGTGTTTTGGTAACTAACTGTTTACTCACACTTTCCGAGAAACGATCACAAAAGCTTCCAGTAGTACTGAGAAATGAGAGTAAACATGACATAGTTATTCCTGGAAATAGTGTCATTGCTGAAGTTCATGCAATGCAGGAGATACTGTCACATTCTCATATCTCAGAGTCAAAGAAAACCCCTAAGCCGCAACCTGCTGAGCTTAATTTAAACTTTGCAGATTCCCCAGTTTCCTCTAAATGGAAAGAGCGAATTTTGCAGAAGTTAAATGCTATGCCAGATGTTTTTGCGCAGCATGATACTGACTTTGGGCGTACTAATAGAGTAAAGCACCAGATCAAACTAAGAGATGAGACCCCATTTAAACACAGGCCTCGCCCAATACGACCGCAAGATGTTGATGCTGTGCGTCAACACCTGCAAGAACTGCTAGAGGCAGGAGTAATCCGTGAATCCGAGTCAGCTTTTTCCTCACCCATTGTTGTGGTAAGGAAGAAAAATGGAGATGTGCGACTTTGCGTTGACTATCGAAAACTAAATCAGAACACAATCAAAGACGCCTATGCACTCCCTAACCTAGAAGAAACTTTTTCAGCCCTCACTGGGTCGAAATGGTTTTCAGTCCTTGACCTCAAAAGTGGTTACTACCAAGTTGAAGTCGAGGAGTCAGATAAGCACAAAACTGCTTTTGTATGTCCATTAGGATTTTTTGAGTTCAACCGTATGCCGCAGGGTGTAACTAATGCTCCCAGCACGTTTCAACGGTTGATGGAGAGATGTATGGGTGACATAAACCTTAAGGAAGTCTTAGTCTTTCTGGACGACCTTATAGTTTTTTCAGAAACCCTTGAACAGCATGAAACACGCCTTCTCAATGTGCTCAATCGTCTCCAAGAGTATGGGTTAAAACTATCACTTGAGAAGTGTAAGTTTTTCCAGACATCTGTGAGGTATTTGGGGCACATAGTTTCACAGCACGGTGTTGAAACAGATCCTGAAAAGATTTCTGCTTTAACAACGTGGCCAAGTCCTACAAACCTAAAAGAACTCCGTTCATTCTTAGGTTTTGCAGGTTATTATAGGCGGTTTATTAAAGATTTCTCTAAAATTGTTAAACCCCTTACCGGCTTAACTGCAGGGTATCCCCCTCTGAGAAAGAAAAGTAGCTTTAAGCTAGACCGTGATCAGTATTTTCAGCCCAAAGCTCCTTTTGGAGAGAGATGGACTGAGAGCTGCCAACGAGCATTCGAAACAGTAATACACGAACTAACTACTGCCCCGGTGTTAGGCTTTGCCGATTCCAAGTTGCAGTATGTATTACACACAGATGCCAGTACAACTGGACTAGGAGCAGCTCTATATCAGGAGCAAGAAGGGCAGATGCGTGTTATAGCATACGCAAGCAGAGGCTTATCGAAAAGCGAGAGCCGATACCCCGCTCACAAACTTGAGTTTCTTGCCCTTAAGTGGGCAGTAACAGAAAAGTTTTGTGACTACTTGTATGGCAGTCCTTTCACAGTGATAACTGACAGCAATCCCCTAACTTATATTTTGACCACCGCTAAGTTAGATGCAACAAGTTATCGCTGGTTGTCTGCCTTATCGTCATTTGAGTTTCAGCTTCGTTACAGAGCTGGAAAACAGAATACTGATGCAGACGGGTTGTCTCGCCGTCCACATCCTGAACCGATAAATGATCTCGTTTCCCTGAAAGAACAAGAGCGGATCCGCCAATTTGTGCAACATCACTTACCTGGTACAGATCCTTTTACTCATGTTCCTTCTCAAGCTGTGAATGCAATTTGTGAAAAACATCTTGTGTTTCAGTCTTTCGATACAGACCATTATGATTTTACATGCCCCCTTGTAACATCTCTGTCTATGACCGCTAACGCAGTTCCTGACAGTTTTGATAAGGGCAGCACTTTTTCTGTCATCCCAAGCATGTCAGAAGAAGAATTGAGTCAAAGACAAAGAAGCGATCCTGCTATCAATGAAATTATACACCAGTTGGAAACAGGTGAAACACCTTCTCCGGTGGTGCGGAAAGAAATCCCACAACTTCCCATCCTTCTGCGTGAATTGAACAAACTTGAGCTGCAGAATGGGATTTTGTACAGGAAAAGGCAAGTAGGTGAAGAAATACGTTACCAACTTATTCTCCCTGAAAGCCTAAGATCTATGGTGTTGAAAAGCCTCCATGATGACATGGGTCATCTGGGCTTTGACAGAACACTCGACTTGACCCGAACCAGATTTTTCTGGCCAAAAATGGCCTCAGATATAGAACAAAAGATCAAAACTTGTAGCCGATGTGTTTGCAGAAAGACCCTGCCAGAGAAGGCAGCGCCTCTGGTAAACATCCAAGTAACCAGACCTCTTGAGTTGCTGTGCATAGACTTTTTGACAATTGAACCAGATCGCAGCAATACTAAAGATGTCCTTGTCATCACTGACTTCTTTACAAAGTATGCTGTAGCAATTCCTACACCGAACCAGAAGGCTCGTACTGTAGCCAAAGCCCTTTGGGAAAACTTTATCATCCATTATGGTTTTCCAGAGAAATTGCACAGTGATCAAGGTGCAGACTTTGAATCCAGAACTATCAAAGAGTTATGTAACCTAGCTGGAATACAGAAAGTTAGAACATCACCCTACCACCCCAGGGGAAACCCTGTGGAGCGGTTTAATAGAACCCTGTTAAACATGCTAGGTACACTCACTGATGAGAACAAGAAACATTGGCGTGACTTCGTTAAACCTCTTGTACACGCGTACAACTGTACCAAACATGAAAGTACTGGGTTTACCCCATATGAGTTAATGTTTGGTAGACAACCTAGATTACCTATAGATCTAGTTTTTAATGTGACTCAGAACAATCGCCAGCAACAGTCCCACTCGCGGTATGTACAAGCCCTAAAATCTCATCTTCAAGAGAGTTACCTGTTGGCTAGTAAAAATGCTGCTAAAGTGGCTGAGCGAAATAAAATTAGATATGACAAACATGTAACTGAATCAGTCTTGGATGTTGGTGATCGTGTACTGGTGAGGAATGTTAGGATTAGGGGTAAACACAAGTTATCAGACAGGTGGGAATCTGTTGTCCATGTAGTTGTCAGTCAGAAAAACAACTTACCTGTATATACAGTCAAACCTGAGAACCGAGATGGTCCAACCAGAACTCTTCACAGAGACCTTTTGTTACCTTGTGGGTTTTTATCAGCTATTCCTGAAAATCCTGCTGTAGTCCAAGAAAAACCCCGTCGGCCAAACACACGTCAACATCACAGTACTGATCATGATCCTGAACTTGAGTACAATTCTGAAGAAGAAGAAGACCACTATCCTTTGTATAACACTCCAGGCCCTCTGCAGGAAATCTCTAGGGTGGTTGAGGAGTACGAGGTAGTCCTTCCTTCTGAAACTCCTCCAGAACTTGAAAGAGATAACTTGAAAGAAACACAGAGTGTACCTGAACCTAAACGAGTTAGGGAATCAGACACTCACCTTGATGAGATAGATAATGCTTCAGATCTTAGTCAAGCTAATGCTGATGAACCGACTCAGACTGAAGTTAACGAGACTGAACTCATGACCAATGAGGACAGAGAATGCGACCCTGAGACAGAACTAGCTGCTAGCAGACCTTCTCGACAGAGGACCAAACCAAAGATCTTAACCTATCCAAAATTAGGAAATCCTATTGTCAGTATAGTCCAATCTTTATTCCAAAGTTTGAGTGAAGCTGTCACAGATTCTATAGAAAAACCCTCAGAACCAATTAGCCTAATTTGAGTAGTATGCAAAGGGACTTGCATAGATTCAAGTGGGGAGGGTGTAACCCAGGCTAAAATAACCTTTATTGTTGTATCCATTTTATTTATTTGGCTATTAAACAGATTAATAGGAAATAAATAAATAAATAGAGAAATAAATAGGAAATAGGTCTAAAATGGTTGAAACCATAAAAGATAATGATTACAGGTATTTTAAAGGTAATATTTGGTGTAATTATCTTTTATTGTGTTGAAATCTGTACACAAAGAGGTTATTTTGGTCACAGTATTTAATGTAAGCGGAAGACTTTTATTTTGAAAGGTTGCCTGCATGTGCAGCTCACGTGACTGGTCCAACAGCCGTTAAGTTTTGTTTTCCTCTGCGCATGTGCAGCTCACATGACTGGTCCCACAGCCGTTGGGTTCTGTTTCCCTCTGCGCATGTGCAGCAGAGTGTATAAATACAGGGGACCTGAAGCGGGAAAGTCAGAGACTGAAAAGCAATGAAGCGGAACGCTTTGTTGTAAAAGAAAGAGAAGAAGAGAGGAGAAAGTTAGAGAAACGTTGATCAGAAAGGTGCCTGTCGCCTGAGAAAACTCTTTAGAAGTAAAGAGTGGTTTCTGCACTTTTTTCCTCGACCTGACTGCGTTCAGGAATTTTATTTTCTGAACAGAACTGAACTTGGTGAGTTAAAAGTATATTTTATTTTCTGGAAAAATAATTTATATGTTATATATTTTTGTCTCACCGAAGGAGAAAGATAAGAAACACAATTTATGTCATTTTATGCCTAAAAAACTGGTTTTGAGATGTGTCAGCAAAACCGAGTGACTATAGTAGTTTTAGAAAGCTAAAACAGACTTTGTGTTTCTCCCCTGGTTGTTTGTACCAGGCTTTTTTTCTTTTTTTGTTTGTTTGTTCTTTTTTTTTTGTGTACTGGAAAGCCTCTTTCCAGTTCTCTGAGAAGTTTCTAGAACCTTCTGGAAAGCCTTGCTGAAGGTGTCTCAACGGTTCTGCTGGAGAAGTCGAACCGGAAGTTCCCTGTCAGCAGCTGTGACCAGAGTGAAAAAAACAGATGGCGAGTCAGTAACCCCAGGAATTGAAGAACCGCCCAGCAGAAGCTCCGCCTCCTGCTGGAACACTTCATCTTACCCAAAGAAAAGTGGTATGATCCAAATTGTTCCCGCCTCTCTAAAAAAAGAGCAGTGGACTTTTCAGAACCGATTTCTCAACCAGAACTTTTCATGAGAGAAGGGAAAAGGTCGAATTGATTACACATTATTCAGTTTACTGAATTTCTGTGGTTCTTTTTACATTTTTTCTTTTCTTAAATCCCAATTAGTATTTATTAAGTTGTGAACTGTAAATTGTT
>JBBPBX010111260.1:0-10756 GCA_038048925.1 Garcialebias charrua | reverse complement strand
GGTAGAAAAATCTAAAAAAGCTAAGTCTGCAGTGCAGTAGTCCAAACCTTTTGAGAAATAAATTTTACCTTGATTTCACACACCCTGGCTCCATGACAGTCACATGAAACGACTCCATCCATTAACACATACAACTCCAGCACGAATTTGGCTTTACAGAAGCTAAATATATTATTTGTAAGTAGATCCACGCACATAGAAATAACAGGGGGCTAACTAAACTTGTTGTTAGCATTAGCGATAGCGTAGTTAGCATAGGCTAATTACTAAATAAATAATACATCTCACTACTCACCCGGGCAGAAACAAGTCGACAACCATTTAAAGCTTCTTTTGATCCTAAATGGTTAACCCAAAACTCGTCCTCGCCAGTTTATTTAGGGCTTTGGCATACTTGCTGTAATCCATTCTGCTGTGTTTTGAACTGGGGAAAATCACTTCCTGCCCCGCATCTGAATTTCGCGCCACTTCCGGGTCACGTGATTGCAACCCAGCAATATATATATATATATATATATATATATATATATTATATATATATATATATAATATATATATATATATCCTTTTTCCCTGGAAATCTTGAGAAGCAGGAGGAAATGAGCAAGGGACCTATTACGCCACTGGCAATCAGATGGCACTGCCCTGTGCTTGACCATTCAAGCACAGGGTAACCTTCCAGGTCCCCAGGGAAAAAATTTATGTACAAGGGGCACGCACGAGTCCCTCATCTGCTTCTTGAACAGACAACTACTAGGAGGTCCATAAGACAACTACTAAGAGGCCCATCCTGATGTTGGAGGACTGTCAGAGGAGAGGGGAACCCTTCCACTGAAGCATCTCTCAAGTAAACATAAACACCAAGGGTCTCCCTAGTGTATGCTGTTGTTGTTGTTGGAACAAAGACGATCAGGCCTTAGACCCTCAGCCAGTTCCCTTCAGTGGCCAGGCTGAAGGCTGCCATAGCTTCGGACGTGGGTGTAGAAGCTGCCCACGTGCCTGAGTCAGCAGGTCTCTGTAAGAATGGTAAATGGTAAATGGTAAATGGAGCTTATTTATATAGCGCTTTCCAGTCCCCTGTGAGGAGCCCCAAAGCGCTTTACAATACCAGCCATCCACCCATTCATTCACACATTCATACACCGGTAGTGGTAGCCTGCCTTGCAAGGCGCCATCCAGACCTACCGGGAGCAACTCGGGGTTAAGTGTCTTGCCCAGGGACACAACGACACTTGGTGGGCGGACGCGGGATTCGAACCTCCAACCTTCCGATCGGGGGACGACTGCCATTACCACTACACCAAGGCCGCCCCAAGGCAACTGCCATGGTATCCCTGAACATTAAGGAGTAGAGTTCACATTGTGAACTGGCTCCGCATGGGAACAAGTCCACCGAGGTTCTTTCAAACCATGACCAGACCTGATCCACGACTCGTGGGTTCAGTCTTCATTCTGATTCCAAAAGAGGCCCTCTTGAGAGGGCTTTTGCTCCGTAATTCAGTTCACTCGGAACATGAGTCGCCCTGAGCGACAATAATCCTGGAGCGTACCAGGTGAGCATCCTCTGTGTCAGGCTGAGGAGGGCTTGGGATCTCGTCCCCCCTTCCCAGTTAATGAAGGACACCGTGGTTTTGTTATCTGATTACACCAGGACGTGCTGTCCCGCAATCAGACCTTTACCAAAGAAGTATTTTGCTGACAGGAATACGGCCAACAACTCCAGGAAGTTGATGTACAATCTTGCTTCCTTCTCATTCCAGAGGCCTCGGGCATTCTGATTTCTGCAGATTGCCTCCCCATCCTGTTTCCGAGGTGTCAGTCGTGATGCCCACACGGGATGACACCCTACCTTACAGGACCCCTTCCGTGAACACAGACAGGTCCCTCCAAGGTTCCGGGGCCCTCAGGCACTTTGTAAATGATTCTAAACTTTCTTGCTTACCCAGACGGGGGTAGGTAGTTTTTGTTGGTTTAGCCATATATGCAGGGCCCGCATCTTCAGCAATGCGTGTGGCACACAGGGTGTGGCTTCTGCCAAGAGGCCTAAAAGGCGTTGGCACGTTTTCAGGGGAATCCGTTGATTCAGTTTAAACTTTGCCAGGCAACGGCGAATCGGGGAAACATGTTCCTCTGAGAGCCATGCCCTGTACCGGATGGTGTAGACCTGCACTCCCAGAAATACGGTAATCCGTTATGGGGTCAGATCACTCCTTTGTAGGTTTATGACAAAACCGAGAGACTCCAGGTGAGAGATCACCCTGTAGGAGTGTGACTGGGCCTGTATTCTGCTTCCGGCCAAAAACCAGGAGGTCATCAAGGTAGTTCATAATCAAAGTCAAAGTCAAAGTCAACTTTATTGTCAAAACTGCAATATGTACAGGACATACACAGGATTGAAATTGCGTTTCTCTCAGTCCCTCGGTGCAACAGTAACCATCTAAACACTAAACACTAAAACATTTAATAAACATAAGCATAAAATAGTAAAAGTGTAACACTGTCCTGAGTTTTTTCATAGTAGTATAAAAGTATGAAAATTTACACCAACACTGAAACACCAAACACCCCTAAAACACCAAACACCCAATGAACATAAGCATAAAATGAAATAATAAAAGTGTAATACTGTCCTGAGTTTTTTCATAGTAGTATAAAAAGTATAAAAAGTATATCTATAAAATAAACTGAAGGTTCTAGCATTGACATTTGCAAATCAGTGGCACAGCAGCATATGACTCCTTGATTCCTAAGAGGGGTCAGGGCTACGTCCAGACATTTAGTAAATGTATGAGGAGCAGTCTTCAAACCGAAGGGTAAGGCTTTGCATTCATAAGCTTTCCCTTCAAAGGCAAACCGGAGGAATTTCCTGTGCCTCCTCCAGACGCCCACATGGAAATAGGCGTCTGGAACCGTCTCCAGGTCTCACGGACTGGGGGACCTGCCGCAGTGTCAACATTTTGAACTTGAAAGTTCTTGTTTTCTTGCCCAGAGTCCTGAGATCCAGGACCGGTCTCAGGGATTGATCTCTTTTGGGCACCAGGAAGAGCTTGGTTTGTGCTCTGGAACAATATTTATTACTCCTTTCTGCAGCATCGTTGACACTTCCTCTCTTAGCACGTGCGCGCGTGTTGGGTTAATGTCCGAACGTAGCACCCCCATGAAAAGGGGGGGGGGGGTTCCCTTGATGAACTGTAGCTTGAGCCCACAACACATCCGTTGTGATGACCCATTCGTTTGTCAGACACGCCCTCCAGGCCTACGCGTGCGCCATGAGCCTGGGAGGGATGTCTAGCTGCTGCTTGTCATGTTTGAGTGCGGGAGGGGTGGCCTTCGACCCCTCTCGCGTACTCTGGAGCAGGCTGGTCTGCCCAGCAGAAGACATTGCGAGATCTGACTGTCTCAGGCAGAACTCGTGTGTCCCACTGCGGTTCATAGTCTGACCTAGTAGTTTGTGTTTCACAAAAGTGGTGAGTCAAGAACCAGGGCAGTCTGTGCTTTGGTACTTTCATTCTTGTATATGCGTGAAACAGTGTTTGTTTTTTATTACACATACAGTAGACGAGTTATGTTTAGTGCGCACACACATACCACCTTGTATCGTTTTACAAGTGAAGTCTGGGCTCAAAAGCTCAGGTTCCCGTACTGCGTGAGCGGGCAAACCTGAAGCCTTGTTCCCATTTTGGGACCAGGATGCATTCAGTAGTCTGAGATTTTATTGTCATGTGTGGATGGCAATTTCTCTTTATTACACAAGGGTTTGAGTGTTCTTGTGTGTTTAAACGTTCCGAACCAGCTAGTCTGTGCTCCTTAAACACAGGTACTGGTGGTAAAAATTTTGCATTTTCTCTCCTTCTGTGGTAATGGTGCAGGGGCATCTTAGGCTTTCCTTTTCTTTTTGCTGGTGGCCCCTTGTAGCTCCTGTAGCTTTTCTGCCTGGTGGACCTGCGATACTGAGGCCACTTGTCCTTGTCCATCCCACCAGGGCCCCTCGGGCTCTGACATGGTTAGCGTCAGAGAGTCATCCATAGCCTCATGGGTGGATAAGCTCTCAGCGTCACAATGTTTTGTCGTAGGCATAGGAAAACTACCAGGTAGCGTAGCTGAACAGGTAGCTGAAATTCCTCCTCCTGGACTGTGCTGGACAGAGAGTCTCCTTGTTAGCCGGGGCTAAATGTGGAGGTACTCGTGAGCTCGCTAGCGGTGCTAAGACGGGCCCTCGAGCAACGTAGCGTCGGTAAAAAAACTTAGTTATGCGATGAATTCTACCGTCGATTCGGCCGGACAGGATAGCGAAACAGGCAAAATATGAGAAGGTTAGCTAGCAAGCTAGGACAAGTATTTTCACATACCTCACGATGGAGTCCTTCGTTGTCCGCTCATAGCCGCGCTAATCGTGTTAGCAATGCTGTTGTTCGCCCCGTGTTGTCGTGGGTGCTCTTGGTTAGCCATGCTAACCATGGGAGCTAGCCAGATAGCAATGGGGTTACTCCATTTCCACTCTCCTTTCTCCGGGGTCATCCGCGAGAAACACTTCGATGCGTGTAGCATCCCTGAGCAGACCGGACAGGCCTCGTGGGTGTCCACTGCAGAAAAAGGGTCAGATCCGCTGAAGCAGGTTCGGGAGCCGGAGCTCACAGCCTACCAGAGTTCCTTGTCCGAGGATGTCCTCTCGCTGAGCTGCTCGAGGCTACTGGCCTGTTAGCTTTGTTAGCTTAGCAGGTAGCGTACCTTGCAGTTAGCGTTCGCTAACTGAACAGTAGAAAAGCAGAAGAGAAAAGGCACGGGAGCTGGGGCTCGCTGGCCTGCTGGTCTTCTTTGAGTTTTGGGTTTTCGCATTACCTTCTCAGGAGCCATGGCTGAGAAGAGTTAAGCCCGTTAGCAGTGCTAACGTCGTCCGAAGACGTCTCCCTCCTTGTGTCGCTTTCGCCGGCTAACAAAAGCCAGTACCTGTGTTTAAGGAGCACAAGCTGGCTACTTGTTAGCCTCTTAGACCTCCACCAGGGAATTTGGGTGGAAAAGCTTGATAAGATATTTCATTACACCCTACCAAAAATCCCACTATAAAGGTAATTCTCCAGCTTGTTGGAGAAATTGTGGAAATAACATTGGAAATCATTATCATATTTTTTGGGACTGTCAAGTAATTAGAACCTATTGGAGGGAGATACATAAAGCAATACAAGATATTATTGGATGTCAACTGCCTTTAGAAAGTAAAGTTTTGTTTTTTGGACTCATGCCTGAAGGTTGCTCAAAGATGGACAAATACCTAATTAATATTTTATTAGTGGCGTGCAAAAAAGCCATCACGAAACATTGGCTTTCACTGGAGAGCCCAACAGTGAACATATGGATGGACATTACAATGGACATATACAGGATGGAGAGAATAACTGCAGAAGTAAACGATGAAAAGGACCGATTTATTCTACGCTGGAAGAAATGGATGGTTTATATAAAATCATATAGACCAGATATAGACCTAGTAATTTCTGAATGATTGTAACAAAAAACCACTTTTACTCCTTTTATATTAAGGTTTTTGTATTTTATTTTGATTTGTTTTGTTTCCATTGTTTGTTTTTTATTATTAGTTTTGATTTATTTATTATTTTTTTGGTTTCTTTATTTCTATTGTTAAGGACATTTAAATAGATAATTTACAAATAATTGAAGTGTTAAATGTTAATTATGTTAAATATATGTATAAATGTCAATAAAAACATGTAAATAAAAAAATAAAAAAGCAATGCTGTTGTCCGCCCCGTGTTGTCGTGGGTGCTCCTGGTTAGCCATGCTAACCGTGGGAGCTAGCCAGATAGCAACGGGGTTACTCCATTTCCACTCTCCTTTCTTCGGGGTCATCTGCGAGAAACACTTTGAGTGTCTTTGCGTGTAGCATCCCTGAGCAGACCGGACAGGCCTCGTGGGTGTCCACTGCAGAAAAAGGGGTTAGCCAGATCCGTTGAAGCAGATTCGGGAGCCGGAGCTCACAGCCTACCAGAGTTCCTTGTCCGAGGATGTCCTCTCGCTGAGCTGCTCGAGGCTACTGGCCTGTTAGCTTCGTTAGCTTAGCAGGTAGCGTGCCTTGCAGTTAGCATTCGCTAACCGAGCAGTAGAAAAGCAGAAGAGATGTACATGTACACTTTGGGAGGCTGGGAAAACAGTCATGAGAGGTAAAATAATATCCTATTCATCAAATAAAAAGAAAAAAGAAAATAAACGTATTGATGAATTAGAGAAATCCATTAAATTGTTAGAAGGTCTACAAGGTGAGGAAACACAGCAAAAGCTACGCAGATTAAAATTAGAACTAAATGAATATATTGATAAGAAAAATAAATTCTTGATACAAAGACTTAGATTAGATCATTTTGAATACGGTAATAAATCAGGGAACTTTTTAGCTAATCAACTCAAATTAAACAAAGAAAAAACATCTATATATGGTATTAAAGATGAAAATGGAAATATATTTTATGATGAGGGAAAAATAAACGATGTTTTTAAAGATTTCTATAAAACTCTATACACTCCACAAATAAATCCATCTAACGAGGATATTAATGAATTCTTGGAGAAAGTAACACTTCCAAAACTAGATATTAGTCAGTCATCAAAACTAGACTCACCATTAACATCCGATGAGCTCCATGAAGCAATTAAAAGCATGCCTAATAAGAAATCTCCAGGTCCTGATGGCTATCCAGTGGAATTCTATAAAATATTCTGGGATATACTGGAACCGATATTCTATAGAGTGCTACTTGAGTCAGAAGGAAATGGCAGGCTACCAACACATATGAATTCAGCTAACATTAGTCTCTTATTAAAATCAGGCAAAGACCCAGTATTACCTACCAGTTATCGTCCAATTTCTCTTATTAATGTAGATGTTAAAATAATTTGTAAAGTCTTATCAAAAAGACTAGAGAAGATAACTCCTGTTATTATACATCCAGACCAAACCGGATTCATAAAGGGAAGACACTCGAACACAAACACTCGCAGATTATATAATGTAATAGAGTATTCGTATTTTAAAAATATTGAAACAGCTATTTTTTCTTTAGATGCTGAAAAAGCATTCGATAGAGTAAATTGGAATTTTTTATTTGCTACCTTAAATAAATTTGGTTTTGGGAATTACTTCATTAACTGGTTAAAAATATTATATAGTTCACCAACAGCGTGCGTCAGGACAAATAATCAATTATCTTCAAGCTTCTGTTTACAGAGGGGCACCAGGCAAGGTTGCCCACTTTCACCAGCATTATTTGCTATTTTTATTGAACCTTTAGCAGCAGCAATAAGGCAAAGTGCTGATATTAAAGGAATAAAGGGTAGAAACATAGAACATAAAATTAGTCTTTATGCTGATGATGTTTTGCTTTTTCTTGAGAACTCAGGAAACTCAATATCTAATGTTATCAAGTTAATCAACTCATTTTCAAAAGTTTCTGATTATTCTATAAACTGGACAAAATCTACAGTGCTTCCGATAAATTGTGTGTTCAGGTAATATCAGGTAATATTAAATATTTAGGTGTTAATATCTCTCCTAAATTGGAGGATTTAATAAAATTAAATCATATCCCACTATTAAAGAAAATTGAAGACGATCTTACTAGATGGAGATCTCTACCCATATCACTTATGGGAAGAGTTGCCTCAGTAAAAATGATGGTGCTGCCGAGAATAAATTATTTATTCTCAATGATTCCAAATAAACCTTCAAATGAATGGTTTAAGTCCCTGGACTCTTCGATATCTAAATTCCTTTGGAACAATAAAACTCCGCGTATTAGTTTAAAAACATTACAAAAATCTAAAGATACCGGAGGATTAGAACTTCCAAACTTTTATTACTACTATTTAGCAAACAGGTTACAATATATATCAAAGTGGTTAAAACCAAATGCACTAGATGAAACTTGGATAGATATAGAACAAACTTTATGTAATAATATTAGGATTTCAGATCTACCATTTATCAGTACAGATTTAAAAAGACATGTCTGCTTTAAGAGCATCAATATTAGCTCATCTCTGACAGCATGGTGGGAGTATCTGAAAATGACAAAGTCTTCACTACTCCCATGTAGACATACACCTCTCTGGAACAATCCTGACATTCAACAAGAAAATAATATGTTAAATTTCCCAGGTTGGAGAATGAAAGGTATTGAATATCTAGAACACATATTTGAGGGTATAGACTTTATTCCATTTAATAAATTAATAATACAATATGACATTGATAATAAATATTTCCTACAATACCAACAAATTAAGTCAATTGTAAAAAAGAAATTTAAGCTTAATAAAACATTGTTGGAAACACCAACATGTGTGTTAGAGTTTATTAATTTTCAACCACCCAAATTATTATCTAAAATATACAAAAAATTGTCTAGGATCGATGACTCGATATCACTACCTGTTGAAAAATGGGAGTCAGATTTATCAATCAACTTTGAACAAAACATTTGGTCTCAAGTATGTTCAAATACTTTTAAATTGACTAGAATCTCCAATTTACAATTAATACAATATAAGGTTCTCTATAGAGTACATTATACAGGGCAGCGAATGTTTAAGATGGGCTTTATACCATCTAACAAGTGCTCACAGTGCATAAGTAATACACCTGATGATTATATTCACGCGCTCTGGTTCTGTCCACCCGTTCAGAGGTTCTGGGTACAGGTATGTGAAGACTTGTCTAAATGTTTGAAAATTAATATCCCACTCTCTCCATCTGTTTGCTTATTGGGTATCTTTGAAGATGTTATACTAGAAAAAAATACATCCTATATGCTTTTCACTGCCTTATGCATCGCAAAGAAAACCATACTCGTAAATTGGAAAAATAAAAATAATCTTAGCATTAATCAGTATAAAAATCTTCTGTTAGATCATATTAGTCTTGAAACAGCATCTGCCGACACATTGGATCAACCTATTTGGCATTCTTTGATCGGCTCCGTTACGTAGTGAGGGTGGGGGGTCTGGGATGTGGCCTTGTGGGGCATTGGGACTGGAGGGGGGGGAGGTTGGGGTTTGGGGCGCCGGGGGGTTAGGGCTGCTTGGGCGGGGAGGACCTTGTCTTCGACCTGGGGAGGACCGGGGGGGTTCTGGGGGATATCTGCTGGGGGCGGCATGCGGGCCCTCGGGTGGTCGGTGGCGGCGGTCATGGGTCGCCGGTCGGTGACCCGGCTGTGCTGGGGTGGTTTCGGGGTGGGTGCCGGGGGCTTGGGACTCTGGGGGCGTGTCGTCCCCGGGCTTGGGCCTGGTGGGGGTCGGGGGT
The DNA here is from genome assembly GCA_038048925.1 of Garcialebias charrua. NCBI lineage: Eukaryota > Metazoa > Chordata > Actinopteri > Cyprinodontiformes > Rivulidae > Garcialebias > Garcialebias charrua. The sequence goes on along the minus strand of JBBPBX010111260.1, from coordinate 1,446 downwards.
CTTGGGCTCTGGCGGGCGGGTCGCCGGGCTATGGGCTGGCTGGCGCTCTGGTGCCCGGCTCTGGCCGGGGGCTCTCGGCTCGCTGGTGGGTTGGGGTTCATGTGCTGGGGGGTGGGTGTCTGGGGGCGTGACTGGTGGCCAATGGGAGGGGGCGGGCAAACCCAGCCTGGGTGTCTAATGTGTTATGTGTTCTGAAAGTTGTTAATATGAAGGGTGGGTATAGTATTTCTTCTGGGGTGGGGATTAAGTGGATGTCCTGGATGATGGTCTTGGACTATACTTGGCCGGTGTGCGGGCCCCGGTTGGGGCCTGTTCTTGGTGCTTCCTGGCTCTGTCGACGGTTGGGCGGGCGCTCTTGGCCGTGCCGTCCATGTGGGATTTTGTGTCCTCTTGGACGGCGGGCTGACTGCGGTTCGCAGGGGTCGTGGCGGCCCTGGTGGGTGTGGGCTGTTGGTTCTGCTGTTGGCGACCCTCGGGCCGTGTCCCTCTCTGGTCTTGGCTCAATGTCCTGGCGGTCGGAGAGGTGTTTCCTTTACCTCACTCCTTGGGTGGACCTTGGCGAGCTGGGGGGGTAAGCAGGGTCAGCGGGGGAGCTGACTCGCTGTGGGAGCACTGTTCCTGCAGATATTTTTCTCCCCATCCCTCAACACGCACCTCCGCCCTCTTCATCTTAAATTAATACATGTAGGGAATTTGGGTCTCGGGTGTGCTGCAATGGTTTTACATCTCTGTTGTTAAGAGCACCTGGGACTCAATTTTATATACACTTTAGACATTCATTCATAAACATCTTCATAAAAGTCACATATAGGGAATGGAGTGAGCACTATGGCTATGGGTGGCGGGATGACATCAATCTCGCCCCCATGCCTATGCTCACTCAACATTATGCATCTAGACAATTAGGGCCTGGGTTAGAGTTGGAGTGGAGGGGAAACTGGTATAATGCTAGCCTTTGCTCCTTCTCTTTCCCTTTTAAATACACTTTACAACAACACTCACCAACAGTACATTTGGGGGCGGGGGTGTGTGTGTCGGGGTCTTGATTTGTTAATTTCAATTTTATTTATTTATGTATTTATTTATATATTATTTATTTATTTTTCTCTTACCCCCTGGTTGCCTTGCGGACATTCTGGGGGTGGGCCGTCAGGGGTTGTGCTGGGGTGTGGGGGGGTTCGGGGCCTGCGGGTTCGCCGTGGGCGGGGCTGGCAGTGCGCTCCCTCTGGGGCTGCTTGGACTCGGGTGTCCTGTCCTGTCGGCGGGGCGCGGGGTGTGCCGGATCTTGGGACGTCTGCTGCTCTCCACCCCAGAATGAATGGGTCTACCTCCTGGGTTTGGATGTGGGCTGCCCCATGTAGGGAGCAGGTACATGTCTTGGACCTAGGGGGTATAGAGTGTGCATCGGGATTATGAATGGAGCGTGTCGTTATTGTTTGTCTTTCT
>JBBPBX010111259.1:0-10756 GCA_038048925.1 Garcialebias charrua | reverse complement strand
ATGGACAACATGACCAAGAGTGCCCGCCCAGCCACTGACAGAGCCAAGGAGCACTGGGAGCATGCCCTCACCATAGGAAAGGGCCAGCCAACCAGCCACGCATAGTCCCTGACCAACATCAAGGACATCTACCCTGTCCCAACCCCAGAAGAAATACTACACCCACCTATCATACTAATAACTCTCAGAACATATAACACACTAGACACCCAGGCCGGGTCACCCTGCCCCCTCCCATGGGCCACCAGGCACACCTCCAAACTCCCAAACACCTAATGCATCTTAACATTTCTAAAACAAATCTGAAAGCCTCAACTAGACACAAATTTCAACTTTAGGCAACATTCTGATTCATGTGTGCACATATTAAGAATACCCTATTAAAGAATGACAATGATCATTCAACATATTGAAAAATAACACTGTTCATATAAATAACACAAGGTAATGCTTTGATTATATCTGAATCAAACAAAGTAAAAGTAAAGAGAGTCTCTTATGACATATTTGTGCTCTGATTCAAACTAATAAAACAAAGCCAGTGTTCTGTTTCATTGAAAGTTCAGTGAAAAACGTTTCAGAGAAAAAATGTATCACGATCAACATTTTGAATTAAACAGTCTTTGATTTATCCAACATTAAAATGCACTGATGATCTTACAAATAACAAAGTTATTCATTTGATGACATTTGAATTAACAAAAATTAAAAGAAGTCTCTGGGTGACTTAATTTGTAATCTTTGATTCAAATTAAAAGTAATAAAAGTATTACTGTCCCTTCAGGAGTAACTCCCAAAAAGGTCCTTACTGAGAGCGATCAGAGAAGTGTTTCAGAGGTCAAGGTTGTATCACTACAGAAGCAACATATAACACCCATGCCGTACAGTATGTCAGAAGTCTTTGCAAAGCATGATCTTGATTTTGGTTGTAAAGACAAGGGCAAGAATGAGATTAAGCTGTCAGATCCCACTGCTTCTAAACAACGACCAAGACCCATACACCCTCGAGATATGGATGTTGTTCGAAAGCACATTCAAGAATTGTTGCAATCTGGTGTTGTACGGGAATCAAACTCACCCTTTGCTTCCCCCATAGTTGTAGTGCGGAAGTAAAATGGTGCGGTATGGCTCTGTATCGATTATAGGAAGTTGAATGCACAGACCATCCGGGATGCATATGCTTTACCGAAGTTGGAAGACACATTTTCAGCACTGTCTGGCTCTACATGGTTCTCTACACTGGATTTAAAATCTGGGTACTACCAAATATAGATGAATGAAACAGACAAGAGTAAAACTGCATTCATATGTCCGCTTGGATTTTACGAATTTAACCGTATGCCTCAAGGGGTGACTAATGCTCCTAGCACTTTTCAACGTCTCATGGAACGGTGTATGGGAGACATGAATTTAAAAGAAGTGCTGGTCTTCATTGATGACTTGATAGTGTTGGCCCCAACTCTGGAGAAACAAGAACACTGGCTGATGAAAGTTCTTCAATGCCTGAAAGAGTTTGGACTGAAGCTATCAATTGAAAAATGTCTTCTCTTCCAGACATTAGTTTGCTACCTTGGACATGTAATATCAAGTGATGGAGTGGAGACTGACCCAGACAAAATATCTACATTGACATCTTGGCCAGTTCCTGAAAATCTCAAAAAGCTCAGATCGTTCCTTGGTTTTGCAAGGTATCACTGGCAGTTTGTGAAAGGGGGTTGTCAGTCCTCAGACCTCTCAATGAGTTAACATCTGGAAATCCTCCCAGTCAGAAAAGGTCAAACCAAAAGGGGAAGTTGCAACATTATCTTAACCCCAAAGAACCTTTTGCTTCCCGTTGGACGCCAGCTTGCCAGCAGGCCTTTGAAGACATTATACAGAAGCTTAGTACAGTCCCAGTTCTTGTCTTTGCAAACCCAGATAAACCCTACATCGTGTACATAGATGCTAGCTCTACTGGCCTTGGTGCAGTCTTATACCAATAATTTGATGGATGGACCAGGGTGATTGCATATGCCAGCAGAGGTCTCTCACGCAGTGAACGCCGGTATCCTGCCCAACTTGAGTTTTTGGCTCTCAAATGGGCAGTTACAGAGAAATTCTATGACTATATGTACGGATCCAATTTTACTGTGGTTGCAGATAGCAATCCATTGATATATCTGCTAACTTCTGCTAAATTGGATGCTACAAGTTACAGATGGCTTTCTGCTCTGTCAACCATTACATTTAAGATCATCTACTAGGCTGGCAGGTTGAATGCTGACATTGACGGACTCCCTCGGCGACCTCATGTTGAACAGATGGAGGATGCTTTGTCTATGAAAGAGAGAGATAGAATATTGAAATTCACTGAGCAACACCTTGAACATCCAACTTCTATTTCGATTGACCAGCACTCAGTCCAAGCAATATGTGACAGACAACTAGTGTACAGCTCACCCAACCTGGACCAAGTTGCTGCTCTTGTGCAAACGCTCTCTACTAACACTGATAGCTTACCAGACAGTTTTGTTAATGATATGCAATTCTCTTCATTTGTCATGCCATCCGTCTCTGCTGATGAAATTGCTGCCAAACAACGAGCTGATCCGGTCATTCAGCACATTGTTGCTCAATTGGAATGAGGAGGAAGTCTGCCGCCATCTCTAAGGGAACAGCCCCCCAACCTGCCATTATTCTTGCGAGAGCTTACACATCTGGAGCTCCATAATAATGTTCTTGTTAGGAGGAGGAATATTGGAGGTGAGCTTACAGTACTTACCAGCTCGTCCTTCCAGAGGAGTGTCAGCCTGAGGTCCTCAACCAGCTTCATGACCAAATGGGCCATTTGGGTACAGAGAGAACACTGGACCTTGTCAGATCACGTTTCTTCTGGCCACAAATGGCAGTTGATGTCTGCAGTAAAGTCAAGAACTGTGAGAGATGCATACAAAGGAAAGCACAGCCTGAGAAAGCTGCACCCTTGTCAGCATTAAAACCTCAAGACCATTCGAACTGTTCTGTATGGACTTTCTCTCAATAGAACCAGACAGAAGCAACACTAAGAATGTTCTTGTGATAACCAATCACTTCACAAAATATGCTCTTGCAGTGCCAACCCCAAATCAAAGAGCAAAAACAGTAGCAAAAGCACTATGGGACAACTTCCTTGTCCATTATGGAATCCTAGAATGTCTCCATAGCGACCAAGAACCCGATTTTGAATTGCACACCATCAAAGAGCTCTATCAAATAACTGTAATTCTCAAGAGTAGGACCATACCTTACCATCCCTGTGACAACCTTGTGGAACGATTCAACCGAACACTTTTAAATATGTTGGGTACTCTACAAGAAGAGGATAAACCTCACTGGAAAGATTTTGTGAAGCTACTGGTACACTCTTACAACTTGTTAATTCTACGTGAGTGAGGTTAGCCGTAGGACTTGCAACAAGTCCTCACTCCAGCCTACCCAGTAACGGGTCCTTTTAACTTTTATCCTGGCACACGAGTATTACCCGATATGTCTCCAGATCAGTTAGGATTAAGGCTGAGACGAGGTAATTCAACCAGACTGTTACTGTCTCCGATCTGCAATGTCATATCCTGTTTCACTCCGCCGAAAGTCTGACTTAGCAGAATGGAGTCAGATCGTATCTCACGGAGAAACATGCATTAAACGACAGCTTACCTCTTGTAGATAGCAATTGTTATCCGCCTGGTTAGTTTTAGAACCTAGGAAAATAAGGTTCCAGGATATTGTTTTACTCTTTTTGGCTAATAAAACCATTCAAAACCTCCAATAATCTTTGTTGTTATCTTGAACCAAGTTTTCCATCATTTAATATCAAGGTGAGTCAAAGGAAAATCCAGATGTGTACGTTTTATGTTTCTTTATTTTTCTAGTTGCAGGGGATTAACAGCATAAGCACTACTTACTACAGAAAAAGATTTAATCAGGTTACATGATTTGCATTTAAGAGAATTAAATGATTCACAGCTCACCAAAATATGTCTTCCACACGCTGGGCTTTAATATGTTTTTAGCTTTAATTGAATTGAGTTGTACTCCAATGAATAATTTGTATAATCTTCAAAAATGTTGGTTTATTCTACAATAATCTGATTCCGATCAAATATGTTTAATCCATCCAGGTAATCTTGGTGTGTTCCAACTTGTGTTTTTATTTCCACCAGAAAAACTTGTTTTATAATCCCATCAGGAAATCTTGTTGTTTTTCTACTTGATGAACAAACTTCAGAAGCGGTGTTCCCTTAGCTCAAACAAGCTGATAAGCCAAGACCCGTCAGAGCAGATCCCGATGCCGCAAAGTAACCCTCCTTTTGTCCAGGAGTAAACACTTTTTGAATCAATCCAATCCTGTCAAAGTATCCAGCAAATTCAACTAATTCTTCATGACTTCAGCAACTTCAGCAAATTGTACTCCATAAAAAATCTGGTAATCCTTTTAGGCAAATCAATTACTCCACAAAAGTGTTATATCCATTCAAAAATGTTGTAATCCTTCATTTGTTCTGCGGTCCTGATGAAAAGGCCTTCCTTAGCCGGCCGGAGCCTAAAATTGGAACATAGTGTACTTACAGAAACAACTCGCCCGCTGCACTCCTGACTCTCTGCTTTAATTCATCAAAGCTTGTAGTTTTTTCAACAAAATTCTTGGTTCTGTCCAGTTGATGAGGTATTTTCAGCAGGATGGAGATAAAGAGTACACCGTGTTTTCTCAGTTCTCAGTCCAAGGCCAGTCAGCCTTCAGTGGGCAGATCCTGCTCCGGGGTCGGTCTCGGATGACCCAAAACAGTAACTTAATTAATAGTTGAATTAAATCAAAAAGAATTTGTTTGTTCCACAAAAAATCTTTTCAAATCAGGAGAAATAGTATTCCACAAAAGAGCAGCTTTTAATCCATCATTGGCCGACGAGAGGCCCTCTACAGCAGAGCGGAGATAAAAAGTACACCGTGTTCCACTAACATAAACAACCTTGCGACGGGCCTGTCAGCGCTCGGTTCTTCCAAAATTCATTTAATTTTTCACCAAACAAAGTTATCCTTGTAACTGATTTTCCGTCTTCAGGTAGTAGCAGTCTTGTTGCTTGTTTATACTAAATTTAATATAATTTTAATGCTCTGGACAAGAATGGGAATATTTCCTTACCTTCTGCTGAGGTAATTCCACAGGGGCTATTTACCAAAGGTAAGGAAAAAATACCTCAATCCTGAATCAAGATTTGAGGCTATATTCCAGCTCTGCAATTAATCCAATTTTGAAGAAGAATAGCAGGGGATCCAGGCTGAAGCAAAAATATCTCCTTTTTTTGGTCCAAGGAGTCCTTTTTTAAAATATTCTGTCTTCTTCTTTTTAGTTCCAGAGCGTCCGTCTTTGTCCAGTAATATCCAAATGGTCTTCAAAAATCTTCAGCAACTCAGCTCTGTTCACCAGCCTTATTTATAGTCAAGAAAAGGGTTTGACCCCCACTATTCTAGACAACCATGTCATTTTCCTGTCATTCTATTGGTCAATGTTGAGGTAATGTTTTACACCTCGTCCACCCTCTGGACAGAGTTTGGTGACATAATTTCCTAAATCCTTATTTAGTAGCTGGTGAGATCATGACTTCCGACAGCTGTTCAGCTCTCAGCAAAGCAATGACATAATATTTTTCTCCTTAGCTCTCACCCTCCTTTCACATGAGAGTCTGGTCAGACAAGTTTAAACTTTCACCCATATCTGTCAACTTTTACCTACATTTACCAAAACTGTGGAAAAACACTTTTTTTAACGTGTTGTGTAATATTCAAAACTATCATCAACACCCAGCAATGGAGAACCTCTTTGGTTTACCGTGAATTTTAAAAGAAAACATACTAATCACATCATTATACTCACAATACTACAATCATACATCTTCAGTTAATTATATGATACACACTGTGACACATACTTCATTTAATTCATTGCATGTTTGAATTTCTTTGTTGTAAATGCTTAAAAAAATCTTTCTTGCCCTTTCTAACAGGCTTTGAATCAACCTTGCAGCCTCTCTTCTGCTCTGATAAAAGTGTGCACTTTCTTATCTCATCTGACCTATTTTTCTGCTCCAAGCAGACCTGCTCAAGAGCGTATGTGTTATTATTATTATAACTCCTTGTGTGTTTCTCTGTGTGCATGCTTGTCTTGGTAAGAAGTTTCATCTGTCTGCAATAACGCTTTGCTTCTAATAATTGTTATTCTTATTATTTTGTTAAAATAATTTTTGTTACTTTTAAACAGTCCTTGAAGCAAAAAGCAAAAACTACCTTCCCCAGTAACTCTTTTCTGCAGCTGTGTGCAACAAAAGTATTTATTTCTCGTTCTGATTAGAGGCCTCTGCTCAGTCTGTAACAACGCTTTGCTCCTGCCGTTTGGAATATGTGTGTATGTGTGTGTGGTTGCGTGTAGGTGTCTATGTGTGTGTGTGTCTTGCTGTGTGTGTGTGTGTGCGCGCATGCTGGTTTAAGGAGAGGCTGTGTGTGCTCTTGCTTTTCTTATCTGGTAAGAGTGAGGCTCACTGCTACAGGCCTTGGGCCGCGGGTGTGCGTGTTTTTCTGCCTAGTGTGTGCATGGAAAGGTCTTGCAGGCCTTTGTTTGTAACAGAGGACAGAGCCTGTTCTATTAAAATAACCACAGATTATCACAACCGGTTTTAACTAGAGTTACATAAAGATGAGTTATCAAAATGCAAACAAAAGTTACAAAACATACCATGTTTTTGTTTCTGTTAGTAAATTAAAAATGGCATGATTAGAACCAAGGTTTAAAAACCATATATAAAAATTGTGTTTCTGTACACCCTGTACTCAGGGCCTGTGAGTGATCATATATGTGTTATTAATCTGGTTTTGTGTGTGTGTGCGTGAACGTGAATTTGCTGTGTGTCTTAAGTCAGTCTGTTTTCAACATAAAAGTCCTGCATATTTTGACAAACTGTACTCGAAATGACGTCACTTGGTACTCCACATACGAACTGATGATTGGTCGTAAACCCTACCTTCCAGTTGACTTAGCTTTTGGACTACCTGTGTCTGAAAACCCATCCACATCACATTCACAGTATGTTGAAAAGCTTAAGTCACACTTCAGAGAAAGTTACAAGATTACAACTGAAAACTCTGAAAAAGGTTATGGGAAGGAATAAACTTAAATTCGACAAGCAAGTCACAGCCAGTACTGGGTAGCGCTAATCCAAAAATTAGTTCCGCTATTTCTAAAGCACTTATTGATTTATTTAGGTCCACAATTTCAAAAGCACTTATGTATTACCAATGCTAACGGACGCTAATGCTAACACGCTAACCTCCATTTTGAACAGGGCAAATGGCAAAATACTTTTTTTAATCCAGCAGATTTGACCATTTGAACCGGTTAAGCTCAGAAAAACCTTGTGCTATAAATCTCAATCAGTTCATCTGGACAGTTTCTTTTTAGTAGAAACGTTTCACCCTCACTCCAGAGGGCTTCGTCAGTCAGAGTAGTCCCAGCACACTGAAGTTACCCCACCAAGTAAACAACTTAAGTGGACCAACCAGTTTGCTGTAGCCAAGATGGTTTCTGGAGGCTGTCCTGTCCCTCGTCGACTCCTCCCAGGCAGGCAGCCATGTCCAAAGTGGTTCAAGACAAGAAAGTTCATGCTCAATAGTCCAGGTATCAAATCCGATCATTCTCAATCAGTTCATCTGGACAGTTTCTTTTTAGTAGAAACGTTTCACCCTCACTCCAGAGGGCTTCGTCAGTCAGAGTAGTCCCAGCACACTGAAGTTACCCCACCAAGTAAACAACCTAAGTGGACCAACCAGTTTGCTATAGCCAAGGTGGTTTCTGGAGGCTGTTCTGTCCCTCGTCGACTCCTCCCAGGCAGGTAGCCATGTCCAAAGTGGTTCAAGACAAGAAAGTTCATGCCCAATAGTCCAGGTATCAAATCCGATCATTCTCAATCAGTTCATCTGGACAGTTTCTTTTTAGTAGAAACGTTTCACCCTCACTCCAGAGGGCTTTTTCAGTCAGAGTAGTCCCAGTACACTGAAGTTACCCCACCAAGTAAACAACTTAAGTGGACCAACCAGTTTGCTGTAGCCAAGATGGTTTCTGGAGGCTGTTCTGTCCCTCGTCGACTCCTCCCAGGCAGGCAGCCATGTCCAAAGTGGTTCAAGACAAGAAAGTTCATGCTCAATAGTCCAGGTATCAAATCCGATCCATAAGTTCACCCTCAATGTTAAAAACTCTTCATCTGACTCTTCGAAAACAAGCAATAAGGCTGCAGAGTAACACACTGGCTGCTAACTGAGAGCGCTCGCTCTAGCAAAGAGACTGAGGGGACGCTTTTTTGTCACGGACCACATCCGGCGCTGACAAGATATGGCCTGTTAGCAGTCGTACGGGCCTGTAAATATGTTTTTTTTTTTCCACTGGTCACAGCTGTAGACCTCTCAGTTGGGGATAGAGTTCTGGTTAGAAACGTCAAACTACGAGGCAAACACAAGCTCGCAGATTGGTGGGAGCCAGATGTGTATATTATCCAGAAGAAAGCTGGCATTCTTCCGGTATATACAATTAAAACAGAAGGCAAAGATTGTCCCATTAGGACCCTCCACTGTGACCTGCTGCTGCTTTTTGGCTACCTATCACCAGCCTCCATACCAGAACAGTTAAAGCCAAAATCAGTGATGACACTCCTAGTGAATCCAAAAACCTCAGACCTTTCAGACCCTGAAGATCAAGAACTGTTCTTACCTGACACCTGATTACTCCAGCTCCTGTCCTACCAGAATCACAACTGTGATTAACATACCTGTTCCTGCATTTACCATTGTTCCTATGCCTGAGGCTCTGTCTGGCCAGCATTCAGAGTTTTAAGGAAGAAACTGTTGCTGTAGAACCGGAAATGGAGCCTGGACATGAACCCGCTGCTAAACTAGTACCAACTAAGCTGGATGCAGAACAAACAGTTGGAGATAAAACAGATCCCGTTGATCTAGCATATGTGTCAAACTCGAGGCCCGGGGGCCGAATGTGGCCCTCATTGACATTTTATCTGGCCCTCAAGACGATATGTGAAACGTAAAATATTTCTCTTTTTTTTCTCAGTAATCTTTGATTATGATGTGGAAAGCACAACAGAGAACATCGAATGAGACCAATAAAATTGTTGTTGAGGAACCTGTGACCAAGAAAAAATGTTGGTTATCTGACGAGTTAATGTAGATGCTGAAATTGGCCCTTAGTTTGAAAAAGGTTTTAATTTTGGCCCCCTTTTGTAACTGAGTTTGACACCCCTGAGCCTCCAAAAGAAAATGCCTCCTTTCAGCCAGAACCTGGATCCTTCCTAAAGCCGATCAGCTTCTTAAGTGATTCTACTACTCCTGAGTTCTCCAGCCCAGATTCTGAACCATACATCCGACGCTTCACTCAAGCACAGCATCCACCAAATCACTTGTAGTATTCAAGGCTTGGGCGTCCACTTCTGCAAAGCATCCAGTCCCTGTTTCAAGGGCTTAGCACTATGTTTACCTCTGCTCTGCAATTGGAGGAAACCTCTATAACTGCTACCTCCAGTGAAGGTGTCTTCCCTGATAGCAAACGGATTCCGGACCGGATCCGTTCCGGATCTACCGTAGGATCCGAAACGGATGCTTAAAACGGATCCGGATCGGAGTCCACTTGCACAGCGGATCGGATCCGATTCGGATCCGGATCACAGATCCAGATCGGATATGGTCCGGACCCTATCCGGATCCACTCATTAAAGAGGGTTTTTGGGTACATCCGGCCCGGATCCGTTTTGGACCCGTTCATGGAATGTTTCATCCGGCCCGGATCCGTTTTGGACCCGTTCATGGAATGCTTCATCCGGCCCACATCCGTTTATGTTACTCATATCGGAGGTGGACTAATTTGGTCCAGAACCTTTATTTATCATGAATTGAGAGAAGTAGCTAAAAACTTGTATACCAGCTCCAAAAAGACTCCATACATCTAACCAGTTTAACATTGAACACATGAAAATAATTTATTGTGAAGCTGCAAAAGACCTAAAATTGGGTTCTGAGTATATTTACAGTTTTGAGGCTGCACAATGGCGCAGTTGGTAGTACTGTTGCAGGTGTTAAAATCCCAGCCAGATGTCTTTCTGCATGTGTTTGCATGTTCTCCGTGTACATGCATGGGTTCTCTAGGTACTTCATCTCGTCTGTTATCCACAAACTATGCTGTACTGTTCTCCCTACTCTATACCAGGACAAAACGAAGCCCCTTTTTTTCATTTATCAAGACTTTAAAGTTTTCACTTTTTAACCCAGGAAAGTTAGTTAACAGAACTCAAAAATTTAAGTACAAGATGAGACATTTTTAAAGGTAACAAAAATCAATTTTTATTAGTTTGTTGCCCTTGATCCAAGTACAGAATACATGTACGGTACTCAGAAATGTTGACTTTGTATTAATCAAAGCACATGAAACAAAACTTACAAAAAATCTCAAGCAGCTGATAATGTTTAAATACATCAAGTAGAACAAACTTGAAATGACTACACTGTTAAAATAAATAGGGTGGTTAAACTTAAAACCTTGAGTTCAAAAGCTGCCTTAAAAACAAGTTAACGCAACTTCAAATGTTTTTTTTCCAACTTAGGATGGCAAGCTAGAAAAGTAGCCCAATTTATGATGTCATTGTTTAAATATGATACCATAAGTTGAAATGACTAACTATAGAACATTATTCA
>JBBPBX010111257.1:0-10756 GCA_038048925.1 Garcialebias charrua | reverse complement strand
CCAAGTTTACACCACCATGAAAAATGCCTACAGAGCCCTCCCCCTCCCCCACATTGGTGCTTCTGACCATATCTGTGTTATGCTAAAGCCAGCATACAGGCCGCTGGTGAAAGTCACAAAACCAGTCCGCAAGCAGATACGAGTGTGGCCAGAGGGGTCTTCAGAGGCACTCCAGGACTGTTTTGACACCACAGATTGGGGTATGTTCAAAGAAGCTGCTACCACAAACAACAACACATGTCTCCAGGAGTACTCAGACACTGTATGTTCATACATCGCCAAGTGCATTGATGATGTTACCAACCTCAAAACCATCACTGTTCGGGCTAATCAGAAGCCATGGCTGACAGCTGAGGTTCACAGACTCCTGAAAGCCAGGAATGCTGCCTTCAAAGCGGGAGATCAGGTGGGCCTGAAGGCAGCCAGAAAGAACCTGACCCAGGGCATCAGTGAGGCCAAGGAGCAGTATTCCAGGAAAATAGCTCACCGTTTCAAGGACAGCAAGGATACACGCAGTCTGTGGCAGGGAATACAGACCATCACAGACTACAAACCCCCCCCCCCCCAGACCTGTGACAGCTCAACCTCTACGCTGAATGAACTGAATGAGTTCTTCGCTCGGTTTGAGGCAAGTAACAGCACACCTGCACATAAATTCCCCCCCTCTCCTGATGGCCAGGTGCTGGCGCTGTCCTCAGACAGCGTAAGGCGTTCATTCATCAAGATTAACGCCCGGAAGGCCTCTGGTCCTGACAACATACCTGGTCGTGTGCTGAAGGACTGTGCAGGGGAACTCGCAGCGGTCTTCACGGACATCTTTAACATCTCACTAAGCCAGGCCATCGTCCCCACCTGTTTCAAAGCCACCACCATCATCCCTGTCCCAAAGAAGGCAACGCCCGCATGCCTCAATGACTATCGCCCAGTAGCACTCACCCCCATCCTGATGAAGTGCTTTGAACGGCTAGTCATGAAAAGCATCACATCTGTCCTCCCTGCCTCCCTGGATCCCTTCCAATTTGCATACCGACCTAATCGCTCAACCGACGATGCCATCTCCTCTGCCCTCCACACAGCTCTCACACATCTGGACACGAAGGACTCTTATGTTAGAATGCTGTTCATCGACTTCAGCTCGGCATTCAACACCATCATCCCCCAACAGCTCATCCATAAACTGGACAGTCTGGGGCTGAACACCTCAATGTGTAACTGGCTGCTAGACTTCCTGACCGGGAGACCACAGACAGTACGGATCGGGAGTAACACATCTAGCACCATCACATTGAACACAGGGGCCCCACAAGGATGTGTGCTGAGCCCCCTTCTATTCACCCTGCTAACACACGACTGCACACCATCGTACAGCTCCAACCACTTCATCAAGTTTGCGGACGACACAACAGTGGTAGGTCTCATCAGCAACAACGATGAGACGGACTACAGGAACGAGGTGAGCCGCTTGGCCTTGTGGTGCGGACACAACAATCTCACTCTCAACGTGGAGAAGACAAAGGAGATTGTCGTGGACTTCAGGAAGAGGGATGCACAACATGCCCCTCTGACCATCAACAGCACCGCAGTGGAGAGAGTGGACAGCACCAAGTTCCTGGGAGTGCACGTCTCAAAGGACCTGTCCTGGAGCAGGAACACTGCAGCACTGGCGAAGAAGGCTCACCAGCGCCTCTACTTTCTCCGCAAGCTGAAAAGGGCTGGAGCTTCAACCTCCATCATGTGCACCTTCTACAGAGGTGCCATAGAAAGTGTCCTGACCAGCTGCATCACTGTGTGGTTTGGTGCATGCACTGCATCCTGCCGCAAGAGCCTCCAGCGCATCGTGAAAGCAGCTGAGAAGATCGTCGGCACCTCCTTGCCCTCACTGCAGGACTTACACAGCAAACGCCTCACTCGGAAAGCCCACTGCATGGCAGGTGATCCCACACACCCACTACACAGCCGCTTTAGACTGCTGCCATCAGGGAGGAGACTGAGGAGTCTCCAGGCTCGTACCAGCAGACTGAGAGACAGCTCTGTTCATCAGGCAGTCAGAATGCTAAACACTCTGCCTGCTCTGCCTCCCCTCCCATTTGAACTGCCTTAACACAAAAAACTTTCTCACACATTACCACTCAACACAAAGTTTTTAACACTGGACTCTGTGTCATCAAACGGGTTATTCACTAAACTCTCGGTCATGTGTTCATTCAGTTTGCACTACTTCTCATATTTGCACTAATGTTTGTATTACATTACTGCCTATAGTCATACTACTGTTTACATTCACTGTTTACATTTATTAATACTGTTTACATTTATTACTACTGCTTTACATTTATTACTACTGTTTACATTTACACTACTTTTATCTACACTACTGCAGATACATATACAGCATTCTCTGACTAGCCTTATCTAAGGATGCCAAATGTGCCTTATGTGCCTTACTTCATATGCCACTTTGCCTCTATACCAACATCAACTACCTCATACATATACTGTGTACATTAACTTATATGCTGCTGTGCCACTCTTTGCAAATGTCAACGCTAGAAACTTCAGTTTATTTTATAGATTTACGTTTTATACTTTTTATACTACTATGCAAAAACTCAGGACAGTATTACACTTTTATTATTTCATTTTATGCTTATGTTCATTGGGTGTTTGGTGTTTTAGGGGTGTTTGGTGTTTCAGTGTTGGTGTAAATTTTCATACTTTTATACTATTATGAAAAAACTCAGGACAGTGTTACACTTTTTTACTATTTTATGCTTATGTGTATTAAATGTTTTAGTGTTTAGTGTTTAGATGGTTACTGTTGCACCGAGGGACTGAGAGAAACGCAATTTCGGTCCTGTGTATGTCCTGTACATATTGCAGTTCTGACAATAAAGTTGACTTTGACTTTGACTTTGATAACAATAGCAAATATGGACTATTTTAATAAATGCAACTTGTTAAATTTCATTTGTCTTTGTGTTTCAGCAGAGGGAGTGCCTCAGGTGTTTTACTTCGGGCCATGTGGGAAATTCAATGCCATGGTCATGGAGCTGCTGGGCCCAAGTCTAGAAGACCTCTTTGACCTTTGTGCTAGGACCTTTTCATTGAAGACGACCTTGATGATAGCAATTCAGCTGGTGGGTTTAAAGTATACTCTGCCATGAGACTGATCCAAAATGTCTTTTGATAAACATTTTTCATTCATTCAACCTTTATTTAGGCAGGTTAATCCTATTGAGCCTTGATGACTCATTTACAAGAGCGACCTGGCTACAAACAAAGAATGATGACAACAGCAACAGTAGATTTTCCTTGGACAACAATAGACAATCATAAGAGAGGCATACCGTTTTTGTTTGTTTGTGTGTGTGTGTGTGTTATTTTTAACAAGTTAAAACAAAGATGTCAAAGTAGCAAAACAGACAGATTATAAGGCAATTGTAGAAAATCAAAAACGGGAACATGTCTGCATTGGTTTTTGCCAGGATTCCAACAGATTCTTAAAGCCATTTAGAGGAGTCAAGGTTGAGATCTTCAGATCTTTTTGTAAGATATTCCAGGAAGCAGGAGTGGAGTAGGAGAAGGCCCTTTTGCCAAGCTCGGTTCTCACTGACAGAAGTGATCACTGGCAGGTGATCATGTCCTGCGAGCGCACGCTGTAGCTGCACTCACGCAGAGACATGTAGGAGGAGATGTATGAAGGCAGCAGACCAAGAAGTGATTTAAAGATGAAAATGTACCAGTGGAAGAGTCTGCGTGAGGTTAATGATGTCCAGTTAACCAGTGAATACAGGGTGCAGTGGTGGGTATGATAATCACAGCCAGTTATGAATCTTAGTGCACCATGATAGACAGCATCCAACATCTGCAGGGTGCTTGTAGGAGCGTTCATGTAGATAATGTCACCGTAATCAATGGAGGGAAGGAAAGTCACAGATACAAAGTGTTTCCTAGCATTTAGTGTTAGACATGATCTGTTTCTGAAAAAGAAACACAGTTTAACTTTCAGTTTCATTACTAGCTTTTCCATGTGGAGCTTAAAAGAGAGATGTTAACATTGTGAGGAATGCTAACATACAGCTAAAAATAGTTTTACTGCCTGATAATAGATAAACTAATACTTAGAAATAAATGAACACAAATCAAAGTACCGGTACTTGGGAGTAAAAAAAGAAGAAGCTTGTTTTAATTTCCCTTTTCAGTTCATCTGGAAAATAGCAAATAAGGTAGGGATGCACGATATTGGATTTTTTGATGATCTGTTAAAACTAGGGATGTCCCGATCCGATCACGTGATCGGAAACCGGGTCCCGATCACGTGATTTCAGACTCGACTCGACTCGGGCGTTACACACCGATCAGGGATCGGATATATATGTGTATATTTATTCTAAACACAAACGGGAATATTATATTAACTGTATGTTGAGTTACAGAGTCAAATTGTCTCGGAACAAAACATGCACAATAGTTTTGCAGCAGTGCCTACCGTAAAGCAGTGCCCGCTGTAAAGCGGTGACTGTCGTAAAAAAGAAGCGGAACGCGGCATTAACTTGAAGTGGAGGCAGCGATGTCTGTTGTGTGGAGATATTTTAAAGTGGATGACAAATGGAAAGTTCGTATTTCAAGAGAAGGTAAGGAAAAGGCTGCATTTAACACAACAAACCTGATTAGGCACATCAGAAACAAACACCCGACACAATACACAGAGTTTAACCAGACGACGCAGCCGAAGACGAGCCAGCTCACGCTGCAAGAGACTTTATATTTATATTTAAAAACATACACTTCCTTCTGTGAAGCCACAGGAGGAGAGTTAAGGAGTGCTGTTCAGAAAAGCATGTTACTAGCCTTATTTTATAAAACGGACACTTTAAGTTTCTTATTTGTTTACATGCCTGCTCAGGTTCTGGTTCTGCTCAGGTTCTGGTTCTGCACAGGTTCTGGTTCTGCACAGGTTCTGGTTCTGCTCAGGTTCTGGTTCTGCTCAGGTTCTGGTTCTGCTCAGGTTCTGCACAGGTTCTGGTTCTGCACAGGTTCTGGTTCTGCTCAGGTTCTGGTTCTGCTCAGGTTCTGCACAGGTTCTGGTTCTGCTCAGGTTCTGGTTCTGCTCAGGTTCTGGTTCTGCTCAGGTTCTGGTTCTGCTCAGGTTCTGGTTCTGCTCAGTCTGCTCAGGTTCTGGTTCTGCTCAGGTTCTGGTTCTGCTCAGGTTCTGGTTCTGCTCAGGTTCTGGTTCTGCTCAGGTTCTGGTTCTGCACAGGTTCTGGTTCTGCTCAGGTTCTGGTTCTGCTCAGGTTCTGGTTCTGCTCAGGTTCTGGTTCTGCACAGGTTCTGGTTCTGCACAGGTTCTGGTTCTGCTCAGGTTCTGGTTCTGCTCAGGTTCTGGTTCTGCACAGGTTCTGGTTCTGCTCAGGTTCTGGTTCTGCTCAGGTTCTGGTTCTGCTCAGGTTCTGGTTCTGCACAGGTTCTGGTTCTGCTCAGGTTCTGGTTCTGCTCAGGTTCTGGTTCTGCTCAGGTTCTGGTTCTGCTCAGGTTCTGGTTCTGCACAGGTTCTGGTTCTGCTCAGGTTCTGGTTCTGCTCAGGTTCTGGTTCTGCACAGGTTCTGGTTCTGCTCAGGTTCTGGTTCTGCTCAGGTTCTGGTTCTGCTCAGGTTCTGGTTCTGCTCAGGTTCTGGTTCTGCTCAGGTTCTGGTTCTGCACAGGTTCTGGTTCTGCACAGGTTCTGGTTCTGCTCAGGTTCTGGTTCTGCTCAGGTTCTGGTTCTGCACAGGTTCTGGTTCTGCACAGGTTCTGGTTCTGCTCAGGTTCTGGTTCTGCTCAGGTTCTGGTTCTGCACAGGTTCTGGTTCTGCTCAGGTTCTGGTTCTGCTCAGGTTCTGGTTCTGCTCAGGTTCTGGTTCTGCTCAGGTTCTGGTTCTGCTCAGGTTCTGGTTCTGCTCAGGTTCTGGTTCTGCTCAGGTTCTGGTTCTGCACAGGTTCTGGTTCTGCACAGGTTCTGGTTCTGCTCAGGTTCTGGTTCTGCTCAGGTTCTGGTTCTGCACAGGTTCTGGTTCTGCTCAGGTTCTGGTTCTGCTCAGGTTCTGGTTCTGCTCAGGTTCTGGTTCTGCTCAGGTTCTGGTTCTGCACAGGTTCTGGTTCTGCTCAGGTTCTGGTTCTGCTCAGGTTCTGGTTCTGGTCAGGTTGTGGTCATGTTCTGGTATTTTAAGTTGAGCTGCTTATTTTAAATTAGACATTTATACTGTTGCACTAAACTTCAATGTGAAGAATTTTATTTTAAATCTTATTACTTGATTGTTCAATCTACCTCACAGAAGTACTCTGTTAAATGTTAAGGTAAATAAAATAAAAATGAAGGGACATCTGGATCTGTTTCTTTTTTTTCCCCTTCATTTTAAAAATGTATTTTAGAAGTATCGGATCGGGACTCGGTATCGGCCAATTCCTAAAATTAAAGGACTCTGACTCGGGGCCAGAAAAACCTGATCGGGACATCCCTAGTTAAAACTTACAGTATTTGGCCGCCTCTTATTTAGGCTTATTTGCTACAAAGATTGTGCAACAGCTGTAAGAGCTGGTGACATATTCAGTAACAGCCATATGATATGCATAGCACTTTAACTTTTATTAAATAAAAAGTGTTAAATATTATTTATTAGCATTAGTCACCTGCAATGCTGTCTCGCTTGTGGACGCTTGTTCCAGGTTCCTAGCTGCAGTGTGGATCCTTTACACTCCTGTGCATCAGTGATGTTTTTGTTGACGTGACGTTAACTTAAATTTTTCGTCAACGCCCCCTTTTTTCATGACAATAACGAGACAGTAACTAAATAAACATTGCTCTTTAATGATTAAAACGTGACGAAATGTGTGTGAGTTTTCGTTAACGAGACGGGACTGAACGAAAATGTTAGTCGGTGGTCCGTCAATAATTTATATTTCTGCTCATAATTATATTGTGTCGGAAAGTCAGCTGTTTGGTCACGCCCACCACCGCGGTGTTGATGCAGCACGGCCACGCGCTGCGCGCGCTCACCTGTGACTTCCTCTTCAAACTGGACCATGGAAGATCATGCTGCACGAAGGGGCTCGGTCGGTGGCCGCAAGCCCACTTGCCCAGAAAGGATTTATGGACTTATTTTGTATTTAACCCAACTGTGAGAGAAGAGAAGAACCGAATGTATGTATGTATTTTTTTTTTTTATAAATCCTGTCCTTGTTTGAAGCTGTTTGGGCTGCTGTGTGGGTCAGTCAGGTTCTGGTTCTGTTTGGACTCACTGCTGACAGAATAGCGCATTCACGTTTGACCTCCGCGTCAACTTTTTGCCTAATAAGCTCATTTAACAACTGCGAGGAAGTGCTGCTGTTGTGTAGTTATTGCATTTGAAGCGGGTAAACAAGCATATGCTGTCAGAAACTTTTTCTGCTCAGTGGTTTGGTGTGTCCAGGATCTGCTGTGGACCGAGTTCGAGACGGTTCCGAGAGAGTCCGTCGTTGTTTTCGACAGTTGAATCGCTGTGTTGCTGAGCGTTGAGCTTAGTGTAACTGTAGAATGTGATTTGCTATATTTCAGAATTTTACTGCTCTGTTTATAAGCGTTTTTATGTGTTGAAAAGTCCGGAAACTTTTGCTAACTGATAGCTACTTTCTGTTCAAAATGGCCGTGGCGTTTGTTTATGTATTGTGATTGGTTGTCGGGGCTGTAGAGACACACTGTGATAGGTCAGAGGGAAAGAACTACAACTCCCATGACGACTACAAGTTCTGTGATTGGTTGCGTCAGCTCACTGTGTGACGTCAGCCGTGACTCCACACACGCACACTCACAGGAGATTTAAACTGCTGGACAGGAGAACTCACAGGAGAAAAAGCCGTTCTTTTTCTTCAGAGAGTAAATAAATGAAGTTATTTCAGCGTTTGTCACATCCAGGTACAAAACTCATCCAAAAAGTGGATTTTTATTGTGTTGTTCAGTAACCATCGTGATTAAAATAAAAACTATCTATCCCTTCGAGATGATGACTGGTCGACAAAACACCTGACTTGATTTATAATAACTGCATAAAGTATTGTCAGATAAATTCTATTATATTATCACATACAATAGTACCGGTATGTGTATATATAGTATTATATTATCACATACAAGTACTGTTAGTGAAACTTGGAGAATGCAGGCCAACATATGTCTGGGGGGCATGTAACAACCCCTTTGTCCCAAGCTCTGTCCCTTTGTCCCAAGGCCAGAAGAAGCAGAGTCAAACATCTCCATAATAATGCAGGTCACCTAGATGATTTTGCATTTGCATTCCAGGAGAGACAATACTGTAGAAACAGGAAAGGTCTGTTTGCTCCTCAGTTTGAATCATTTTTACATACAGAGCTTGGGACAAATGGCTGTTACATGGGATGGAGGTGCACACAAAATGGGATTAAAATTCCTCAAACTGTAATTTCACAGTTTCTGTTAAAAAAAACCGTACTCAAGTTAATTTGTAAAGACTAATATGTTTTGTTTTTTAAGACTAAAACTAGACTTAAATTTTTTAAGTTTTTGTCGATTAAATCTTAACTAAAACCATTAAATATAGAAATGACTAAAACAGACTAAAACTAAGAAGTATTTTAATCTATAAGACTTTGACTAAAACTAAAATCAAAATGGCTGTCAAAAACAACACTGCTGTGCATGAAGGACAGCCTTTTCAAGTTCAAAGTTTTTGTCTATCCATCATGCTGTAACACTAATCATTTTAAAGGGGATAACACTTGACGTCCAAATGTCTGTGGTAAAACTCACACAACAAGTCGTGCTATCGGCTATTGGCTTCTCAATGACGTCGGAAATAACGTCTTGTCGGAAAAATAGCTTTGACTGCGGATGATGTAACAAGGCTCAACGTAGTCTATAAATCTTCAGAATCCGACATCCTCACCAACGAAAAATAAAACTTCCACACCGCCGACATTTTGAATTCGGGTATGGTGCACTTGACGTCATCACGTTGTGCTGCCACTGCAGGCAAAAACAGCACTTTTTATATCAGCGAGTTATTTTAATGGAACGTCCTCTGTTTGATATTAAAATTTAACATTAATATCGGCCTAGCCTGGCCCTCGCCTTCCTGCACAGCTCCGCTCAATTCTCATTTCCCTTCACTGCACAGTCTGGGACTTTACCCACCCACTAGGATTTCTCCGGTAGATTTTTGTTCGGACCAATCAGAGAACAGAAGGGGCGGAGTTTTGGACCCTAACCCACGCCCCCACCAGTCCCAGCGCGCAGCGTCCTATAAAAGGGCTCTGCCAGCGCTCAGTCAGCGAGCAGCGCATGTTCTCATTCAAAGCGATGCAGAACTGGTTTATATGTGACACAAATTTATTAATTTCCCCTTCTTAATCCCTTATCTGGAGTTTTCTTTTGTTTTTTTTCCCCCAAAAGTTAAGTAATCGCTCCCTCGTCCTCCTTCTCCTCCACCTTCCTGCTGAGTAAAATGAACACGGAAATGCCTCAGGTTGTCACGAGAATTAAACTCGGGTTTTAGTTGCTGACCGAGTCCCATCAGATTTTCTGGTGTTTTGGTGAGCTGGACCAGCGATCCATGGTTTGATTTTATTGAACGTTTTATATAAACACAGAATTTGCGCAGCGAGAGCTGCAAGAGGCGGAGCAGCTGTCAAGTTCACCAGCACGGCATCATTCAAAGCGATGCAGAACTGTTTTATATGTGACACAAATTTATTAATTTCCCATGCTTAATCCCTTATCTGGAGTTTTCTTTTGTTTTTTTCCCCCAAAAGTTAAGTAATCGCTCCCTCGTCCTCCTTCTCCTCCACCCTCCTGCTGAGTAAAATGAACACGGAAATGCCTCAGGTTGTCACGAGAATTAAACTCGGGTTTTAGTTGCTGACCGAGTCCCTGCAGATTTTCTGGTCTTTTGGTGAGCTGGACCAGCGATCCATGGTTTGATTTTATTGTATTAAAACGTTTTATAACATATAAACACTGAGTTTGTGCAGCGAGAGAAAAGCTGCAGGACTCCTGGAGCAGGGGGCGGAGCAGTTGTCAAGTTCACCAGTGCACGGGGGGTGGCTCTGAGGGGAGGGAGCAGAATGCTTTCCCTGTTCAAAATATCCAATGGTTTTGTTCCTAAGCAGAGGCCACGCCTCCAGCAAGAAACGTTTCTCTATGGGAAAAGTCCAGACCCTAGTACGAAGCGAAGTGAAGGACAGGGTCTGGTTACAACCAGGCTAATATCGGCCAATACCATGCCAATAATTTTGTGCATCCCTAAAATAAGGTAATTATCTTTCATTAATTCAATTATGTCAAAACCCTATTATACTTAAACAAGAGGAGTCAAAATAATGCAAAGTTAAATTTTTCTCCAGTTGTTGGATAAAAGAAAAACATTACAGAAACCATGGCAAATGTTTTTATCCCCTCCTTCTAAGAAATTATCTGTCTTTGGCCACACTTTAATTGTATTTAATATTTTATAAAATTGCTGTGCTATCGTGTTGCAAATGTTCCTTCTGTTAAACTTCATGGCCAACTTTTCTCTCCTCCTTCTAGAATTTTCATTAGAGGTTTTTGTACTTTGAAATAAGTTTTATCCACAAGAGATTTTAAATTATTTTGTGCCAAGTATTTAAAATGTCTCAAATGATTTATGCTAAAATCAGTAACATTACTATAAGTGATTAACACAGTACCGTATTATATTTATACTGTAACCACTGTTCCCTGAAAGAGAGGA
>JBBPBX010111256.1:0-10756 GCA_038048925.1 Garcialebias charrua | reverse complement strand
TAAATTTTAACAATTCATTATAAGATATATTCTTACTTCCGGCTCTTGGCGAAGCAGGTCACTTCTCTTTCTGCTCCTCTCCTCCCTAAAGTTTTCCTCCTCCCTGCTTTTGCATTTTTGTCTCGTCTGCAACTCTTCAGTGCTCACTCGAAGCAATTTGGAAAATGGATTTAATTGCGTGGGCTGTTTCCTCTATCGATAAATTTTTTTCCACGAAGCGCTCCGGACCAGGAGAACCAGCGTGCCCCCTCGACACGCATGCGGTGGGCTACATTATGGACTCGTGGGGAGAATGGAAGTTAATGTGTCTGACCGTTCTTTCTGTCGAAGACGTGGAAGATTTGTGGATTATTGGAATATTGGTGGCAGCTGCTCTGCTTTTTGGCTTAGGCGGAGGTTTCTGCTACTGGAAGCTGAGGGAGACTGCCGCGGCGATCAACGCGCTGGCGAAACTTCCTGCTCAACAAGATTCTTTGATCCGGGCTGTGACCTCAATGACCCAGCTGTTGTTCGAGCTGAATCGCACGATGGGAGCAGTGGTGGACAGCCGCGGACCTGCAGTGCGTTTTGGGACTCGTTTACAGCCGACCGGGCTTCATCAGGGGACAGATGGGGATTTGTAGCTCGGAACCTCACATGATTCGGTGATTTGGACCTAGACAGCACCTGGACTTCAAGGCTGCAGTCAAAGTACACTGTAGCCTGCCCTGGAAAATAAATAAAGCAACTAATCTAATCGGGACTCAAAGCAACCTTGAAAAGAGGCTGACTGCAAAACTTCTCCTGGAGTCGAAAGCTGTTGAAAAACTGTCGCTGCCCCCCCTCCCCCCAGAGGTCTCTGTGTGCATTCAGATGGAGCCGAGCTGAGGCCATCTGCAGACTGTGCTTATCTGAAATGATTACTCACGGACTATCTCCCTGCTTGCCATCAAATGCAACATGTCTTTGTCTTTATCCGTGCTGAGCTGGTAGAGTTTTTTTGACTTTATCATAGAATGTCCTAAGACAAAATGTGAAAGATTCTTTTTTGAATACCAATGATTATCTGACTGTATGTTCCTTTTTTCCATATCTGATTGTTGGCGGCGCAGTTGTTACGACCGGTGAGGATCAAAACACATTTGAAGGACGCAGGACACAAGGAAAAAGGTTTAACAGAAATTTTATTAACTAAACTAAAGTCCGGTCAAGGATGAAGTCATCTGCAGTAGCTCCCTCTGGTCAGGAACCACCACCAGCTTTTCCAGGCATCCCACGTCACAAACAAAAGAAAGAAAGTTCAACGAAAAGGTGGGTTTGGATAAAGCGGCCAAAAGAAAAATAAAGCTGCCCAAAAGAGCCAACTCTATACAGAGCCGGCGAACCCTGTTAGACAGCGGGCTACCTCTACCAAAACTCTAGGCCTACAGGAAGTAAAACCAAAAGAATAGCGAAAACTAGACTACCGCTTTACCCAACCAAAAGTAATGAAAGGAATTATGTCACAACACAAAAAAAAGGCACGAGCCCCCACACACAGCTGCCTCTATGATAGACAGCCACCAGAGCCCTCAGACTCTGAGACTCAAAAACCTCCAACCTTCAGCTCAGGTCCTCTACTCTAGGTCACTAGAGTCCACACGAGCACAAATGTACTCTACTAACCCACTCCAGAATGAAGTGTACCAACAATCACTGTCTAGTGATCAACAAAACCTGGGAGGGTGGAGAAACTCCCAGTCTACCAAACAATCACAGTCTAGTGATCAACAAAACCTGGGAGGGTGGAGAAACTCCCAGTCTACCAAACAATCACAGTCTAGTGATCAACAAAACCTGGGAGGGTGGAGAAACTCCCAGTCTACCAAACAATCAAACAGCAGACTTCCACTGCTGACTGTAATATTATTTTAATGTCCTCTAAACACCAAAACCTCACATACCTGCACACAACTCCTCTATTCTCCACTAACCATCCAAACCTCCACTAACCATAACCTCCACTAACCATAACCTCCACTAACCATAACCTCCACTAACCATAACCTCCACACATTCTGGCTTGAGCTCAGTGCATTTAAAGAGAGAGAGAGAGTCAGCAGGTGTTGCAGCTCAGCTAATCAAGCCTGATTGAAGCTGAGTAAAAAAAAGTGCAGCAGGAGTAGGCAGCAGACTGCAGGTGACCAAAACAAAACTGAGGTTTTAAACTAAGGTTAATCCCTTCAGGATACATAACACTCCCACCGCTAAATGTTTTTTTATGGGGTGATGTAGATGTGAGGTAAAAACATCATACATGACCCATACAAAAACAGTGAGGTCACATGTAACGGTCCTCATCACTCAAACAGACTAAAAACCTCATTAAAAACTAGTCTGTCAAACCGCTTACATCTAATCTATAGGTACACTCAAAAGGTTTGAAAGCCAAAACAACGTCTTGGGTCTGGTTGTACCCTAAAAAGCTTTCGTTTCGTCTGACAAATACTAACAACATCTCTGAAGTGGTCAACCAGTGAAGAAGAGAGTCGACTTTTATTTTCTGACGGGAAGGAATTGTTCTCCTCCGTACCAGCACTGGTTAGTACTGGACTGCTCTCCTCATTCACCTTCTGGTCAGGAGTAACCGGTTTTTCTTCAGCTACTCTGAAAACACACAAGAAAAGTTTAGAAAAGGAGTTGTACACAACATGATGTTGTAGTAGCTCACGTGGCACAGTCAGGAACAATTTTTTTTTCACATAGTCGTCTTCTGCTTCGTGTTGAGGGGATGGTCCCACATCATCCAACAACAGTCTTTCATTTTCCTCTGTATTTGTTGAAACTGGACACAGTGGAACAGGAGGAATAGTCAGGTGTGGAGCCACTTCCTTCAAGTTCTTTAGGTCCTCACTTGACTGAACTAGGAGTAGTTCAGCGTCAAACAACTGTGAAAAACAGTCACCGAGATCGTCATCTCCTTCTTGAAGATGAAGCAAGAGTTTCACCTCCTCCACTGAAATCGGTTTTTCTTCACAGTCCATCAGGAAGCTGTTACTCAAAACCAACTCATCCTCTTCTTTCTCCAGTCGATGTTCTTGAAGCGCCACCTCCTGTAGAAGTGGCTCTCCTGCTTGAGTGAAAAGCTCTGGTGTCACCTTTAGATGACACACAGTGGGACACGAACGTTGCTTCTCCAGTTCAGCTTTGAGCTTTAATTCTCTCTGTGACTCCTGTCTTTCTTGTTCCAGAAGACGCTTCTTCTCTTCCTGAGCAGCTTGAAATCTCTCCAAAGCAGCTTGTCGTTCTTGTTCCTGTTTTTTTAAAAACAAAAGTGCACGCTCTTGTTTTTCTTTTAAGGCAGCTCGCTCCAGCTCAAAAGCAGCTCGCTTCTCTTCAAGCTCCTTTCTCCTCAAGGCAATCCATTCATCATGTTCTGCTTTCCTCAAAGCAGATTCTTTTCTTAGACGCTCTTGTTCATTAAGCTCAGGAAATATCCCAAGCTGGACCAATTCACAAAGTAGTTCACTCCCCATCCATTCACCATCAGCATATTTTCTGACGTCAATCTTATAATGGTTTGCAACACTTAGCATTTGATCTCTTGTGCAGTCTGCAAAGACCTGCACTGTAGGCTGTTCAATAAATGTCTTTAAATTGAACGCCATGATGCAGACAAACAGTCTTTAAGCTGTACCCTTCTTCAAATGACTTTCACTGTAAACAACAGCAAAATCCCAGCTGCATTTGAACGCAGCACAATCCAAAAACACAAACACAGCTGCGTACTATGGCACAATCAGCAGGCAATCAGCAGGTGCTCAGCAATCATGAGCCGACTCAAAACTCAAGTGCTTCACTGAAACACTCCAACAAGTTTGTGACAAACAAACAAACGAGCAGTCGTCTCAAAACACAGCACCCCTCTCTGTAGCAGCGCCAAAACTCACAATTCCTCACAAAACAACTCTATATTCTGGACAAACATTAATCATATCCCGGACGAGCCAGCCACTAAATATGTTACGACCGGTGAGGATCAAAACACATTTGAAGGACGCAGGACACAAGGAAAAAGGTTTAACAGAAATTTTATTAACTAAACTAAAGTCCGGTCAAGGATGAAGTCATCTGCAGTAGCTCCCTCTGGTCAGGAACCACCACCAGCTTTTCCAGGCATCCCACGTCACAAACAAAAGAAAGAAAGTTCAACGAAAAGGTGGGTTTGGATAAAGCGGCCAAAAGAAAAATAAAGCTGCCCAAAAGAGCCAACTCTATACAGAGCCGGCGAACCCTGTTAGACAGCGGGCTACCTCTACCAAAACTCTAGGCCTACAGGAAGTAAAACCAAAAGAATAGCGAAAACTAGACTACCGCTTTACCCAACCAAAAGTAATGAAAGGAATTATGTCACAACACAAAAAAAAGGCACGAGCCCCACACACAGCTGCCTCTATGATAGACAGCCACCAGAGCCCTCAGACTCTGAGACTCAAAAACCTCCAACCTTCAGCTCAGGTCCTCTACTCTAGGTCACTAGAGTCCACACGAGCACAAATGTACTCTACTAACCCACTCCAGAATGAAGTGAACCAACAATCACTGTCTAGTGATCAACACAACCTGGGAGGGTGGAGAAACTCCCAGTCTACCAAACAATCACTGTCTAGTGATCAACAAAACCTGGGAGGGTGGAGAAACTCCCAGTCTACCAAACAATCACAGTCTAGTGATCAACAAAACCTGGGAGGGTGGAGAAACTCCCAGTCTACCAAACAATCAAACAGCAGACTTCCACTGCTGACTGTAATATTATTTTAATGTCCTCTAAACACCAAAACCTCACATACCTGCACACAACTCCTCTATTCTCCACTAACCATCCAAACCTCCACTAACCATAACCTCCACTAACCATAACCTCCACTAACCATAACCTCCACTAACCATAACCTCCACACATTCTGGCTTGAGCTCAGTGCATTTAAAGAGAGAGAGAGAGTCAGCAGGTGTTGCAGCTCAGCTAATCAAGCCTGATTGAAGCTGAGTAAAAAAAAAGTGCAGCAGGAGTAGGCAGCAGACTGCAGGTGACCAAAACAAAACTGAGGTTTTAAACTAAGGTTAATCCCTTCAGGATACATAACAGCAGTTTAATTACTGCTGCGGCTTTCCGTGCGTACGTCCCTCTTAGGATGGTGCGCGCGCCAATTGCAACACTTTGTACCTTGGTGCAAATATGCCAATAAAGATATATTCTATTCTAAGAAATGAGGTCAATTTGTCCTCCAGTAGTCTAAGCCTATAGCAGCATAACAAGCCAACCCTAACTATAGGGTTTATCAAAGTGTAAAGTCTTAAGTCCAGTCTTAAAACTGGACAATGTGTCAGCCTCACGGACAGAAACTGGAAGTTGGTTCCACAAGAGAGGAGCCTGAAAACTGGAAGCTCTTCCTCCCATTCTGCTTTCGGAAACTCTAGGAACTGCAAGCAAGCCTGCAGTCTGAGAGTGAAGTGCTCTGTTGGGAAAATATGGAACAATAAGATCTGTGATATAAGATGGAGCTAGGTTGTTGAGGGCTTTGTAGGTAAGAAGTAAGATTTTGAAGTCTATTCTGGATTTGACAGGGAGCGAATGGAGAGAAGCTAAAAACGGAGCAATATGATCTGTCCCCACCCAGATCACCCAGCTAACAAACCACTGCAATAGTCCAGTCTAGACGTGACTGGCAATGACACCAAGAGGAAACCAACAAGAGACGTGTGGCACACAGGAAATGATCTAAATGAAACAAAAGTGACTGAATGTTGTAACGGGAATAACTCCACCTACAAAATAAACCACAACTAAAACAATTAAGAACATATTTTGCATTATCAGATGACCATTGTATGTTTTACAAGATTAACTCTTCTCACCAGAAGATGAATTTAATTTAACACTTGAGTAAAAGGCGGCTGGTGATTTGCATTCATTCGCAGAACATCAGGCCTTTATTCAAAGCTGTTGCTCTTAGCTGTGTAGAAGCGAGTTTATAAAGCTAAACACGACCAATTATTCTATTTCATTTTGACCTTGAAACTCAAAACAGGGAAACTGCACGTACGCAGGACACCTCCTCCCCCCACTTCTTGCAAATGATGAAGAAATTCACACCAATGAAATGAAGTGTCACAGCAAAAGAGGCGCAGTTTAAACACCAAAACCACAGGGGAGAAGCACGCAGGAGATTTTCAGAGAAAAGGCTGATTCTTGGAAGCGCAGGGCATAAAGTTCTTTACCATTTGTGTAGCGCAGCAGAAATCCAGCTTCAGAGAGAAAACATGAGCTGACGTACGAGTCACCAAAAATACATGTGAGCCAAGAATAGTAAAACATTCAGCGTCACGTGTCGTTAGTGATATAGGAAGTGCAAAAATTAGGGTTTGACTTTTGCTGCTTCTGTTTTCTATTTCTTTCACTTCCAAGTTTCTATTTAAGAACATGAACAAATTACCCTGCTTTCGTAAAGATGTATTGTTATATTTCTTAACAAACTTAAAAAAAAGACTGATTATTGTTAAACAGCAAACTCAGGGGGATTGCAGCAACGTCAGCAGCCAAAACTATCCAGCATAATTTGGAAAGGCTAAAACCAGCCGAAACCAAAACTTGCTTTTTTCAGAACAGAGTTAAGCTCATTGGGTTAGAAAAGTAAGAGTGCAAAAACTGAAGGCCTATCCTTTCTGAAGGAACTATCGCTCGCCACCTTTCATGAAAGAGCTTTATATAAAATCATCTTATGTTAGGAAATTTAATTTTTTTGGTCAGACTTTGAAAAGACCCATCCATCCATTTTCTTACGCTTATCCGGGGTCGGGTCATGGGGGTAAGAGCCTAGTGGGGAGGCCCAGATTTCTCTCTCCACAGCCACTTAGGCCAGCTCGTCCTTGGGAATCCCAGCATGTCCTGGGTCTTTCTCTTGGTCTTCTCCTGACGGGACATGTCCGGAACACCTCACCAAATATACGTCCAGGAGGCATCCTAACCAGATGCCTGAGCCACCTCAACTGGTTCCTCTCAAAGTGGAAGAGCAGTGGCTCTACTCTGACTTTCCCCTGGATAACAGAACTTCTCACCCTATCTCTAAGGGAGAGCCCAGACTCCCTGCGGAGAAAACTCATTTTGACCGATTGTATCCGTGATCTCGTTCTTTTGATAACAACCCAAATTTCATGACCACAGATATAGGTAGATTGACCGGTAAATTGAGAGTGTCACTTTTTGACTCAGCTCTCTCTTCACCACGACAGACCCTGCTTCATTGGCGATGCCGTATCTTTCTGCCTATCAACCTCTCGCTCCACTTTCCCCTCATTCGTGAACATGACTCCGAGATACTTAAACTACTCCTGTTGGGGCAGGACCTCCTCCCCGACCCGCAGAGGGCACTCTAACCTTTTCCAGCTCAATACCGTGGCCTCGGATTTGGAGGAACTGATCCTCATCCCGGCCGTATCACACTCGGCTACGAATCGCTCCAGCGAAAGCTGTAGATCATGACCTGATGAAGTCAATAGAGAGTTCCAAGATGGCGCCCATGAGCATGGTTGCGTATCCACCTCTCCTGTGGGTGTTTGGAATTTTCGTGTTTTGTTCGTTCTTCATTGGAGACATAAGTACACTGCTGGTTTATGATCGGAAGCAGCTTCTGGATTTACGTTTTGCTGCCGCGGATGTCGCTGATTTGGGCCAGTATGACCGTACCTCGGGGAGACCCCCTCTGCCCCCGCTGCTCGGGGACGAGCTGCCCGTTTTCCTCCGTTGCTCTTCTCACCAGCCTGCACGGAGAAATCGATCGACTCGGAGGAAGAAACGCGGCTCACGAGCTGGCCGGCTGGTGAAGCTCAGAGCCCGGCGTTCTGCCTCGCTGTCTTCAGCTGATGGTCTCGATTCTCATCGCCAGTCTCCCGCGTGCACGGACCAGGAAAACAACGGGGATCTGCGGCCGGAGCAGCTCTCTGTGGGAAGCGAGCCGCGGACGCGCGCTCCCCCACCAGCTGCTAGCTCATCAGCTGCTAGCACATCTGCTAGCTCGGATTACATCAAGTTCTGTGTTGTCAACGCCCGATCTGTTTGCAACAAAACGTTCATCCTCAGGGATTACTTTGAAGATCACGACTTGGACTTTTTCTGCATCACAGAGTCGTGGATGTCGCCGGGTGAGTCCAGCGCATTGACGGAAATAATACCACCAAACTGTTTGTTTTTTAACGACCCGCGACCATCAGGTCGTGGTGGTGGATTATTAACAATATTCAAATCAACTTTTGACTGTAAACAACTGTCCATCCCAGTCTCCTGCTCTAGCTTTGAGCTGACTGTTTTTGAACTAGGCCATTCACCTGTAACTTTGTGTGCTCTTGTCTACCGGCCGCCTCGTTCTAAGAACTTCATCAGCGAGTTTTCTGATTTCCTGGCTGAAATTACAGCTAAATATTCTCGGGTCGTCATTTCAGGCGACTTCAACTTGCATGTGTGTTGTCCTGAGAAGCCCATGGTTAAGGACTTTTTAGATTTATTGGACTCATTTAATTTAACACAACACGTGAACTCTCCCACGCAGCAGCGTGGACATTTATTGGACCTTGTTTTAACATGTGATGTGACCGTTTCAAACCTTGAAATAGGTGATAATGTAACCCCTAAAACATGCATTTCTGCACGTAAAGGCAGGAATGTTAACCATTTAACTGCCGCACGTTTCACTGAGGTTTACAACAATGACATGTTAATTCAGCCCCCATTGTTCCTCTCCAGCACTGAGGAGCTGACAAACCAGTTTGACTCTGTTTGTTTAAAGGCTCTGGATCAAGTAGCTCCTATTAAATCTAGAAGACCAAAACTCAGGGCCGAACCGTGGCTGAATGACACGACCAGGGCTGTTAGGCAGCAATGCCGAAAGGCGGAGAGGAAATGGAAAAAAGACAGACTGCAGGTCTCTTTTCAGATGGTAAAAGAGAGCTGGCGCCGATATCAGAAAGCAGTGAAAACTGCTAAATCACAATACTTCTCTGATATCATTGCTGCAAACTCTCACAATCCTCGAGTTCTGTTCTCCACCCTAAACTCTGTTCTCCACCTCACTGAACAATCACCCATGGAAGCCTCGACTGAGCTGTGCGAGAACTTCCAACATTTCTTTTTAGATAAAATCGCAACCACCAGGGCTCTCATTTCTCCTCCATCTCACGATACATCCATCCCACCTCAATCTGTTGCTGTTTGTGACCATTTTTAGAAGTCTTTATTCATTTCATAACAAAATTAAAATACATAACATAACAAATAACATATCTTTAACTACAAAACATAGTATATATAAAATGAAAGGCAGCAGATGAAGAAAAAAATCTTATATCTGCTCCTTTGTTATCCAATAAACCATTCAAATAAACATATTCAAAAAATTGTCAAAACAAGTAAATAACTCAAGCGATATTTCAAATATCTAACACTTTTCATGAAATACATTCATATATATTTTTTAGCATATGGACTTTTACCAGTTTCTTAAATATTGAGATTGATTTAGCTTCCTTAACAGCTAACTCTAAATCGTTCCACAGTCTAACACCTTGAATTATGGTAGATCTTCCCTTCAAACTGGTTCTGAATTGCGGTTTAAGAAAAACATCTTTCCCCTTAAGATTATAATTACTGGATCTTTTCACATAATTATTTTGGATATTAGAAGGCAATGCATTATGATGTGCTCTATACATAAATGACAAGATGTTATAATCCACTAAATCAGGGAACTTCAAAAACTTCAATTCACAAAATAATATATTCGATGGATGACAATAATGTTTACCCTTGATAATTCTTGTAACTCTCTTCTGCAATATAACAATGGGCTTTTTAATCGATTTACCTTACATGCTTTTCCCCAAACATTAATACAATAAATTAAATGTGACATAACAATTGTATTGTACAACAAACACAAAGCTTTATCATTCTGTAGATAGCTGATTCTATAAAAAATTGCAACAGATTTCGATATTTTCATTTTAACTGAATTTATGTGTTGCTTCCATGATAATTTATCATCAATGCTGACATGATAATTTATCATCAATGCTTAGGTACTTTAACTGTTTAACTAGCTTAAATTAGCAAAAGGCTAGCTAAAATGTAAAAGTAATAAAATGATAGCTAAAAGCTGCAAAAGGTTAGCTAAGGGTAGCAACACACTAGCTAAAAGTAGCAGAAGGGTAGTTATAATCTAAAGTAAAAGAACCCAAAAGGCTAGTAAGAGGCTACAAGTATCAAGGGTGCCTAAAACTGGCAAAACATTGGCTAAAAGGTAAAATGTACCAAATGTGAGCTAATCCCTAAAAGTAGCAAAAGGCTATAGCTAAAAATTTTAAGTAACAAAACATAGCTCAAAGCAGCAGGAGTGGCTAAAGTAGCAAAACGCTAGGTAAACATAATAAAAGGGTAGCTACCAGTACTGTAAAAAGCTAAAGTAGCAAAAGATAACACAAAAGCATCGACAGGCTAACAAGAAGCTAAAACTGTCAAAAAAGGTGCCAAATGTAGCAAAGGGCAGGCTAAAAGTAGCAAAAGGCAAGCTCAAAGCTAAAAGTAACTGAATGGTAGCTAAGCAGCAGAATAGTACTGTATAGCTAAAAACTAAAAGCAGCATAAAAGTGCAGGTTTGTTGAAATGAGTTTTCAAGAAAACAATGATTTTGAAGAAACTAAGATCACGTGCTTCTACGTGGAAAATTTTTGTCTGTAAAGAAAAACTTTT
>JBBPBX010111255.1:0-10757 GCA_038048925.1 Garcialebias charrua | reverse complement strand
TAATAGTTTGTCAACGGGTGTATACGGTGCCGTATGCAGTACTGTTGTTTTATATCTATGTCACTGCATCTGTATCTGTTCTTCATTCATCAAAAATAAAAATCTCTCTGTTGAAAGCATCTGCACAGCTAACACAACAAAAGTGCATTTGCCTGTTTTCATGTTTTTAAAAGCACATGCACATGTCATTTGTCTTCCTTTGTGGTAAAAAAACGTTAGATCAGTTATTTTGTCCAAGTTGTTTTGTTTGGCTTTTACATGCATACTTTTAGACCTCAGTATATGTCACTGACCATGATTGCATAATAACTTTAAGAAATCTTTTGCATCCCACACTCAGCCTGGGAACAAGTCCATTTATACAAGTGATTAGTGTGCAGTAACGGTATTTTCCATGCTAGCCTGCAGAGATGGGAAGTTTACTTCCAGGCGCCGATGACAACAGACTTCCCTCGTCTTGTGGGCAAAGCCTCCAGAGAGCCAAACCCACAAGTAACACATCCCATTAATACAGTATGTGCCCAGTGCGATACAAGCCCAGTAGTAAGTATGCTGTCGAAAAAACAAATCTTCCTAATTAACACCACCAGAGCAAATAATTCAAAGAGCACAAATACTCCCACTTTATATGAAACTTCTAATTTTTACTTAACAAAACAACAAGAAATGTGATAAATTGCAGACTCATGTATTTCAAAATCTTTTTTTATATATATATTGTCATGACAGGACATTTTTTCTAGATGCATACGAGTGGAGCGAGAAGGGATTTTACACTGAAATGTCCAAGTTATTTAACAAACTTTACAGTGTCATTGCTCAAAGATTAGATTACAATGTTTTGTGAGAAGTATGTTGAGAGAAAACTTTACCGGCCTACCCATCTTCCCCTTCTTCCCATGCACACCAGGAATTCCCTAGAAACAAACCCAAAAAAACAAGAACAGAAAAGCAGTAAGACAATACGTTGGGTGAGGACCTAAAGGAAGATTAATGCATTAATTTAAAGTTGTGTTGATGGTGGCTAAAACTTTCTAAAAAATGTAAAGTTACTTCTCTCATTAAAAACTAAAATCAAATAATTGGAACACAATAAAAACAATATTTATGTGTTGTTTCAGATTAACAGTGAGATAAAGAAATGAATATTCAATGTATACCTTACGTAACAGTCTATTGCTGCCAAAAATCTTTTAAAAGCTCCATTTCACAGCTGTTTTAGAGGTACCACATTAGGAGTTGAACAAGTACATAATTTTAAAACTCGACATTAACATAATAATACTCGAGTAGGCCTTGAGTAGTTGATGATGCCATAGGATTTCAAGATGCAAAAAATAATTAACTAATTAAAACCGCAAAAAAAAAAAAGTAATGTATTATTTACAAAAAAAAGACCAACAAAACATTGGGAGCATATATTTTGCTCCTACCATTTATCTTACAGCAAATGAGTCACAGGAAACACAAAACTGTTAGCTATTATTGTAAAGCTGCAAAAGTGAAAAAAATGTGCGGCACGTCAAAAACTAAACTAAAAACAGTGGGGCGGTTGACCACCGCGCACCACCGCCTGTGGTGCTGCGCATTAGGTTTAGTTTTAGAGATTAATATGTTTTGCCTTTTATTTGTGAAACAAGGTCAGAGGAAGCTGGTTCTTGTTCGGTCAATTGGACCCGGTGTTACACCACATTCTGTGACCTGCAACAGTTCATGCAACACCACCCACTACGGTCACAATATACGGTGGTCACAGAATATGGTGTACCACCGGTTCGCAACGCAATCCAAACAGGAAGTTGATTCATTTTCTGTTCTGTAACTGCGACGTGATGACGTCACTACGAATACTCGACGGGAAAGTAAAAAACTGGATAGAGGTCCAGGTAATCGATGCGTCGATTACTCGAGTAGTCTGTTAAAGCCCTATACAACATCATCATCTCCAACATCCATCCATTACCTTAACCCGCTTTTTCCTTTTCGAGTCCTGAGATCTTAAAATACTTACGATAAAAAGGATATTTGAATATTGCATTCCATAAGGACTGCACAAAACTTATCAACTGATGAAGATCAAAACTATTACCGTTTTTTCTGGTGTATAGGTCGCACCGGTGTATAGGTCGCATTGTCCAATTATCACCAATAGATTGGAAAAATCCCTAGATAGGTCACACTGGTGTATAGGTCGCACCTACGTTTAGCTCTACTGCAAATGTCTGCCACAGGAGCGCACAGCAAGGCTTTTAAGAAGATTAACACTTAAAAACAATTATGGTATATGAGAAGAATCCAAGCAGCTTATAAGTGGCTCTTGCTGTGAAATTGTTTTGCTGGCTCAGTTATAACAAATCTCCAGAATACAGGGTAATACAGTTCTATTAGGAAAAACAGTTTCTGTTTTGATCAAATCGTTTGAAGGACTATGGGAATTTTAAATTACTGGTCGGTTTGAGTACATTTAGACCTGTCTTTTACACTTAAAAAAAAAAATCCAGGTAGTATGTGGTGCAAAACTTAATCAGACACTACATAAAGGACCTTGCTCTCCTTCAAGCTTAGAATACTGATTTGGTGAAATCTGCCTCTGGTGTCTCATTACATCAACAATGACATTTATTTCAGTTTCATCCTTTTGGCCCATGGACAGTCATAATGCAACCCTACAGGTTCACTCTCAGACACTAATACTCACTCTCTCCCCGCCAGGACCAGGAAAGCCAAAAAGCCCAGGGATGCCAATGTGACCCTGGAAAGATGAATAAAAGATGGAGCAAAGGAACAGAGAAAACTCACATAGATTGAAATGGAAAAAAAAGGAGAATAAGGGCACGCAATGAGTAAGGTAAGTTGGCTGACGTTCATAAGAACTGTTGAATATTGATGCAGACGACACAATTTAAAAAAAAAAGGTTTTAAAAACTGCACTCTGTTCTAGTTCTGCCAGTTTTGTTTCCAACAGTGTGGTGGTGTTGAAGAGTAAAGCCTTGAGGTAAGTGTATATGCCCATGGACTGCATGGTGCTGGCTTCCACGATGTAGTCCAAGGGCACATACCCTCACATCAGGGATCTCCGAAGATCTTTGTGCAAAAGCAGCTCAGCAGAATATCAAAAATAACAATAAAATGCATTTTATATCTCATTTGAGGGTATTGAGTCACGTTCTACATCGGAGAAAACGTTTCATGATGTTTGGCTGAGTATATTTTTATCAAGCACAGAATTGTACCCGGGTGTTAATTACATTTTTTTATATACACTGAACAAAACTATGAATGTGAAACTTCTGTTTTTGCTCCCATTTTTCATGATCTGAACTCAAAGACTTTTCTATGCACACAATGGGCCTCACAGGTGTGCCTTAGGCTGACCACAATAAAAGGCCACTCTAAAATGTGCAGTTTACTTTTACTGTATTGCGGGGCTCTCGGGGCATCTGGTGGGGTCTGGGGAATGTCTGTCAGAAAACCAGTCAGTATCTGGTGACACCACCATTTGCCTCATGCAGTGCATCTTCTTCAGTTGATCAGGTTGTTGATTGATGGTCCACGCCTCCTCAATGGCTGCAAAGTTGCTGGATATTGCCAGATACTGTAACATGCTAATATATACACCAATCCAGAGCATCCCAAACATGCTCAATGGGTGACATATCTGGTGAGTATACTGGCCTTGCAAGAACTGGGATGTTTTCAGCTTCCAGGAATTGTGCACAGATCCTTGCAGTAAAGGGCCATGCATTATATATGGGCTGGCATGCTCACCGTGACCATCTTTGAGTCCCCCTCCCCAGCCCTCTGCATAATGTCAGCGTCATTATGTGCACAATTTTTTTCATTACCACATTTTTGACCTTCAGAGGTCAAAAATGTGTTAGGAATTTTTTGTCTCCAAACCCTATGTGTCATTTTTCACCACTTTTATTGTCTGTCCAACAGATCTCACTTGTAAATAAGTCTTCAAGGCTCAATGTGACTTATCTGTTTAAATAAAGGTTGAATGAAAATTATCCTGCTGCAACATGAAGGTCATAGATGCACGGTACAACAATGGACCTCAAAATCTTGTCATGGGATATATATCCATTAAAAAATATATAAATAAAATACACCTGTGTTTGTTGTCCAAAACATATGCCTGCCCATACCATAACCCCACCACCACCATGGACCGCTTGATTCACAACATTGACATTGCCTCCAGCTACAAGTACTTGGGTGTACACATGAAATATAACCTCAGCTGGAGCAACAACACCACCAGCCTGATCAAGAAAGCTCATCAGAGACTCTACTTCCTCAGACGGCTGAGACGAGCTGGTCTGAGAAGCTCAGTCCTCACCTCCTTCTACAGGTGTGCAGTGGAGAGCATCCTGTGCTCCAGCATCAACGTGTGGCATGGAGGCTGCACAGTTGCAGAGAGGAAAGCTCTGCAGAGAGTGGTGAAGGCTGCACAGAAGTCTGTTGGAGTCAGTCTCCCCACCATCACAGACATCTACACCTCCAGATGCAGGAAGAGGACCGCCTGCATCATGAAGGACCCCACTCACCCAGCACACACACTTTTTGCCCCACTCCCCTCAGGAAGGAGGTTGAGGCGCATTAAGTGTAGAACCACTGGACTGAGGAACAGCTTCTACCCTGAGGCTGTCAGACTGCTGTCTAATCAGCATATTGATACACCTGCGAGGTGGATGGATTATCTCAGCAAAGGACTAGAAGGATTTACACAAATTTGTGAACAAGCCTTCCATCCACCATCTTTACCCGCTTCTTCCTTTTTGGGTCGCTGGGTGCATTGGTGCCCATATCCATCTATCACTGTGCGAGAGGCGGGGCAAACGCTGGACATGTCTCCAGTCCATCACAGGGACACATAGAGACAAATGAGACAAACAACCATTCACTCTCTCACTCACACCTAGGGACAATTTAGAGTTACCAATCAGCCTAACATGCATGTTTTTATTTATTTTGTGTAGATTAAAAAAAGTCTTAGATATTTGAGTTCATCTCATAAAAAATGGGAGCATAAACAAAAGTGTTGCATTTATACATGTATTTTTATTCAGAATACCTGCATTAGTTGGGCAGACATTTAATGGACAGTTGACACTTAAAAAAAAAAAATAATAATATATATATATATATATATATATATATATCTGTATATATATATAATATTCAGTAGCGTTATAAAAATTATCCTCTACATTTTGTGGCTCCAAAAGTAAGTGAAGAGGAATGATATTAAATAAGAACATTAAATAAACCAAAGAAAACCATGTACAGTATAAGCTTTTAAATAAATTTTACAAAATTTACAGAAAACAATTTACAAAAAGAAGGAAGAAGAAAAGAACTGATATGATTCACCATCAACTGTAACAAAACTTGTTAAATTTTACTTACCCCAATTCCTTTTAGCCCTTTTTCACCCATAGGTCCAGGAAAGCCCTGATGTGAAACAAATGATAAAAATACATTCATGACATTGCAAACAGTCGCACAACTTAGTTTGATATTTTAAGCAGTGGTGGGCACCAGCCCGCTATAGCGCTAATCCGCTAATAGCGGACCTAAACAATTTGTTAGCGCTATAGCGGATTTACTAATTTTTATAATTCATAAGCGGATTTGCGCTATTTCTATTTAAAATGCAGTACCGCTAATAACTAATTATCTATCAGTAAAAACGAAAAAACTTATTTACGGGCTCTTAAATCAACCGGACGACTGCTCACGGACCACATCCGGTAAGCGCCGGATGTGGTCCGTGAGCAGTCGTCCGGTTGATTTAAGAGCGGGGCCCACCCTAAGGGGCCCTATTGGCTATTACCTGTTATGCGTCACCGCTACGCGACGCGTCAGCGCCTCATTTGCCCTGCTCAAAATGGCGGCCACAGAAGCGAGCCCGCACGAAGGACTTACTTTACAAGAAAACACGGTAAAAACAATTATTTCTTTGCTGAGAAAAAATATATTTCTTAGCTGACTTTATAGCACAAGGGTTCCTGAGCTTAACTGTTTCACGAAATGGTCAAATCTGCTGGATTTAAAAAAGTAGTTCGCCATTTCATGCGCACGGGTGGGGCGGCTTTATTTCTTTAAATGTAGCTAAATAAACGCTTAAAAAATATATTTCTTAGCTGACTTTATAGCACAAGGGTTCCTGAGCTTAACTGTTTCACAAAATGGTCAAATCTGCTGGATTTTAAAAAGTAGTTCGCCATTTGCACTTTAGCGCTTTTAAAATTAGCTTCTGCGAGTTTTCCTAAGACATACCCGGTAAGCGCTTTTTAAATTGCGGACCTAAATGAATTAATACTTTAGAAATAGTGGAACAAATTTTTGGATTAGCGCTGCCCAGCACTGATTTTAAGTTTTGATCTAGAAAATGTTTCTCAATAGGGGTTAAACAAACTTATACAATACAAGCAAAACTGCAATAATCAGGAACAAACACAAATTCAAGGCAACAATTGTTGTTTTATTTTCTATAATGAGCATAATTAGCATTATGACTGCAATTTAGCCCTGACAATTGGTTCAAGCAACTTTTGGCTCAGTAGAGTTTTCCACTTGCAGCATCTTAAAAACAGAGAGCACGAAGCTGAATGGATCCACAACATACAAATGGTAGGGGGTGCTAAAACCTAATCCATTACTCTTTACTGTGCAGCTGAATTCTGACATAATAAGTGCTGAAGTATCCAGTCACTGACCCACAAGTCTGGACTCTTGTGTCTTAAATTTTTAAAAACAGATTAAAAATAAGTGAAAATTCAACACATTTTATGGGTAGAGGTTATTTTTGGTTAAATCAAAGAGGCAAATGATTTTAAATGCAGAAGAGTCTTAAAATTCACCAGATTTGCTTTTATACTGAAGAGCTTTCAGAAAAATTGGAGCAAGGAATGATGCACAGTTTGGAAAGAGCAGCTTTTTTCTCTTCTAGGAGTCGTAGCACCATCAGTTTAAATATATTTTCTTTCTTCTTCAGGTTGGTGCTTACTAGAAACCTTTTGACATCATTCCTCATAAAATCAGCAGCGTATTTTGCTGAATTACACCACTGGTGCAGGAAAACGTGTAGATTTTTGGAGTTTCACACCAACATGCAGAAGGCTGAATTTGTTTTTACCAGCATGCATTTACCGTATTTTCCGCCGTACACGTCACACCGCCCTGTAAGTCACATCAGTCCACATATGTCTAATAAAGTGGAAAAATCCATAAATATGTTGCTTTGCCATATAGGTAGCATCTATTATGCGTCACTGCTGACAACGCGAAAATGTGGGCTGGTGATGTTGGGCCAAAATTCGATTGGCTGCCAAATGACAGCTGCGAGAGCGTGCACGGGAGGGCTTTAACAAGAAGTTAACAAGATTAACACTTAAAAACAATAATTTGTTTGCTCAAAATTATAGCAAAGGTATGTCTCAGTCTAACTTTTAAATGCACTTTGACGGTCAGATCAGTTGCATTTCAAAAGCCGATTAGTGGCCGCGGGAGCATGCACGAGAGGACTCGCTGTGTATTTCTTCTAAATTTAATAAGATAACCACCTAAAAACAATTGTTTGTTTGCTCGACTTTAAAGTAAAGGTGTGTCTCTGTTGAACTTTTACTTAAAAAATGTACTTCAGTGGTCAAATTAGCTGCATTTTGCCGGGGTGATGCAGCAAAATGAAGCTGATTTGCAGTTGCTCCAGGCGAACTGGACAAAGGTGGCAAGGTATGGCAAGACGATTGTGTCATTAATAGCCAGTTTTTCCTATTACATGACACAATGGCCTGCCATACACCTCGAGTGCCATCTAGCAGCTGAAAATGGCAGTACTCTATGTTTTCAGTTAGAATGAATGAAAACGGTTATATCTCAGAAAAAATTGGTTTAGAAATATGGGGGAAAACACAAGTCACGTCTGTGTATAAGTCGCAGGGCATACAAATTATGCAACAAAAAAAGTGACTTATAGCCTAAAAAATATGGTACTTTCAATATTGTTAACAATATTGTTAAGGACATGTGTCATAAAAAACACTTAGCGCTCCAATGTATATACCCTCATATTTACCATTCTGACCATAAAGAAATTTAATTGATCGAACATAGTTCATGTAAATGGCAGAATTCAGCTTTCCTGAAGTTTAGCACACAATACAGGTAGTCCTCGACTTACGAACGAGTTCCGGACCTAAGGACCGTTCGTATGTCGAAAATGACGTAAGTCGGATCCATACAAAAAAATAAAAACATTTTTATTCCATCCATCCATTTTCTTCCGCTTATCCGGGGTCGGGTCGCGGGGGTAGCAGCCTAAGTAGGGAGGCCCAGACTTCCCTCTCCCCAGCCACTTGGAGCAGCTCCTCTGGGGGAATCCCAAGGCGTTCCCAGGCCAGCCGAGAAACATAGTCCCTCCAGCGTGTCCTGGGTCTTCCTCTGGGTCTCCTCCCGGTGGGACATGCCCGGAACACCTCACCAGGGAGGCGTCCAGGAGGCATCCTAACCAGATGCCCGAGCCACCTCAACTGGCTCCTCTCGATGTGGAGAAGCAGCGGCTCTACTCCGAGTCCCTCCCGGATGACTGAGCTTCTCACCCTATCTCTAAGGGAGAGTCCAGACACCCTGCGGAGAAAACTCATTTCAGCCGCTTGTATCCGAGATCTTGTTCTTTCGGTCATAACCCAAAGCTCATGACCATAGATGAGGGTGGGAACGTAGATCGATCGGTAAATTGAGAGCTTTGCCTTTTGACTCAGCTCTCTCTTCACCACGACAGACCGGTACAGCGCCCGCTTCACTGCGGATGCTGCACCTATCCGCCTATCGATCTCACGCTCCAGTTTTCCCTCATTCGTGAACAAGATCCCGAGATACTTAAACTCCTCCACTTGGGGCAGGACCTCCTCCCCGACCTGGAGAAGGCATGCTACCCTTTTCCGGCTCAAGACCATGGCCTCGGATTTGGAGGAACTGATCCTCATCCCGGCCGCATCACATTCAGCTGCAAACCGCTCCAGCGAAAGCTGTAGATCACGAACTGATGAAGCCAATAGGACCACATCATCTGCAAAAAACAGAGAAGAGATTCTAAGGCCACCAAAACGGAT
Organism: Garcialebias charrua; assembly: GCA_038048925.1. Taxonomy (NCBI): domain Eukaryota; kingdom Metazoa; phylum Chordata; class Actinopteri; order Cyprinodontiformes; family Rivulidae; genus Garcialebias; species Garcialebias charrua. Next base: position 1,635 of record JBBPBX010111255.1, on the reverse strand, counting down.
CCTCTCAACACCTTGGCTGCGCCTAGAAATTCTGTCCATAAAAGTTATGAACAGAATCGGTGACAAAGGGCAACCTTGGCGGAGTCCAACTCTCACTGGAAACGAGCCTGACTTACTGCCAGCATACGGACCAAGCTCTGACACCGGTCGTACAGGGACCTAACAGCCCATATCAAAGGGCCTGGTACCCCATACTCCCGGAGTACCCCCCACAGAACCCCCCGAGGGACGCGGTCGAATGCCTTTTCCAAGTCCACAAAGCACATGTAAACTGGTTGGGCAAACTCCCACGCACCCTCCAGGACCCTGTTGAGGGTGTAGAGCTGGTCTAGTGTTCCACGACCAGGACGAAAACCACACTGCTCCTCCTGAATCCGAGGTTCGACTATCCGACGGACCCTCCTCTCCAGAACCCCTGAATAGACCTTACCAGGGAGGCTTAAGAGTGTGATCCCCCTATAGTTGGAACACACCCTACGGTCCCCCTTTTTGAATAGGGGAACCACCACCCCAGTCTGCCAATCCAAGGGAACTGCCCCCGATGTCCACGCGATATTGCAGAGTCGCGTAAGCCAACACAACCCCACAACATCCAGAGCCCTAAGGAACTCAGGACGAATCTCATCCACCCCCGGAGCCTTGCCACCGCGGAGCTTTTTAACCACCTCGGCGACCTCAGCACCAGAGATTGGAGAGCCCGACCCAAAGTCCCCAGGCTCCGCTTCCTCAGTGGAAGACGTGCCAGTAGGATTGAGGAGGTCTTCGAAGTATTCCGCCCACCGACTCACAACATCCCGAGTTGAGGTCAACAGCACGCCATCCCCACCATAAATGGTGTTGGTCACGTACCGCTTTCCCCCCCTGAGACGCCGGATGGTGGACCAAAATTGCCTCGAAGCCGTAAAACATTTTTATAAATGTTTTTAAATAAATGAATACATGTACAGTACTGTACAGTTACCAAGCACTTAGCCTATCCTAACACAGTTTTTAAAGTTGAAGGAGTGAGTTGAATTGTCTCCCTTTCACATAAAGGGAGCTAGCTCCCTTTATGTGAATGGATTCTGCTAGGGAGGAGGGAGACAATTCAACTCACTCCTTCATCCTTAAAAACTGTGTTAGGATAGTCTAAGTGCTTGGTGACTGTACAGCACTGTACATTTATCTATTTCTTTAAAAAATATATACATATATATATTTATTTTTTAAATTTTATAAATAGATAAATGTACAGTACTGTAAGCACTTAGCCTATCCTAACACAGTTAAGGAGTGAGTTGAATTGTATCCCTCCTCTCCAGCAGGCTCCATTCACATAAAGGGAGCTACTTTCACTTTATGTGAAAGGGAGACAATTCAACTCACTCCTTCATCTTTAAAAACTGTGTTACGATAGGCTAAGTGCTTGGTGGCTGTACAGCACTGTACATGTATTCATTTATAAAAATAAAAATAAACGTGTTTTTTTTTATTTATTTTTTATATTTTTACAGTGCGTTCGTAAATCTGAGTTGCCGTAGGTCGGGGGTGACGTAAGTCGAGAACTCCCTGTATATGGATTTAAAAAAAAATTTTTTTTAATCTTCTGTATTTTTCTTTCTGTCGTTTGTATGTTTGTGTGTGTGCACTTGTGAG
>JBBPBX010111254.1:0-10757 GCA_038048925.1 Garcialebias charrua | reverse complement strand
CAAGGGTCACTCTTTGAGGACCAGAATGTGCAAATTTTGGACCGAGAGCACAGATGGTTTGAGAGGGGTGTGAAGGAAGCTGTTTATGTTAAGAGAGAAAAACCTTCTCTTAACAGAGGAGGAGGTCTGAGATTTCAACTTTCTAAGACTTATAACTCAGTTCTGGGGCTGATTCCCAAACGTTTTACACCGGATGGGAGCAGAGGTGTCTTGTCTGTGAATTAGACTAGCAAAGTTTTTTGAGAAACCTCTGTTGTTGGTTTGGGAGGGTGTTTTTGTCAATTTACATACAGTTGTGTGTCTTCTGTCAGAGACCTCAAGGGAACTCCCTACTGTTAAGGTGTGATCTGTCAATTTACATGTATGTGTTACCTCAGTTTGAAATTTACATACCCGGTATGTTGGTGCGTGACTCCTAAGACTGTTATAACTCCACGCGCACACAGTCTGTTTCATTGAATTGATAAAGTTCCTCGGATGAGAAGCGAAACGTCTTCTGTTACAAATAAAGTCCAGTTGATTTTGTATTGAACGCCTTTTTTTATTTTATCATGTCCTGGACGACTGAGAATCTTCACCAGCATTTGGTATAAAAACAATTTCCAGTTCATCATGTGAGTTTGCTTGCTGTGGCAACCACTGAGGAAGGGAACAGCAAACAAATAAATAAATAACACAAATAAGTTAACAAATCCCCCTCTCAAATACTTTGTGATGCAATATACAGTATTTTGATTGATTTGATTTTGATTTGTTTATTCATTCATTTTATAATAATAAAATACATGACAATATACACATAAAAGATGAAAAAAAACACAAGTATAAAATGAAAGGCAGCAGATGAAGAAAATATTCTTATTTTATCTGCCCCTTATCTTTCTAACAAACAATTCATACAACCAATTTCTTTAATTTCCAAAAGAAATGAACAAAGCTTTTAACCTCCAATACAACATACAATTTCTAACTTACAGTAAACTAATTTAAATATAGGATTTTAACGATTTTAACTTAATCATTCTCTTAAATATTGCCATTGATTTAGCCTCTTGAACATCTTTCTCCAAATCGTTCCACAACCCAACTCCCTGAACCATGGCCGATCTTACTCTCAAACTCTAATTTGTGGCTTTACAAACATATCTTGCCCCTTTAGATAGTAACAACTCGTTCTTTTAACAAAATACCTCTGAATATTTGAAGGCAGTGTATCATTCTTTACTTTAAAAGTAACTATCTTATAATCTAAAATGAGTTTAGAAAAATAGAAACAAAAAGAAAATTGAAAAATAAATAAGCAAATAAACGTTTCCTGTGACTTTTACAACACATTCAACAAAATGGGGTGTATGCACATAGAAATATATGGCCCTTACTGTGTGGTGAAAAAAGAGAGGACATTTTTCAAAAGTTATTTTGACAAGTGTCTTAAATAATTAGCTGCTGGAACCCCAATACTGTACACAAAACGATAAAGCTACTTTTCAAGTTATAGTGCAAGAGTGTTAAAATGTTACATATAAACAAATTCCAAAAGTAAGGCTTTTTGCATACACTAGTTCCTATAACTAACTTTATCAAACATTACAACTTACAAACATTTAAAGTAATGAAGTAATCATGTAATAATTAAAAACACGTTCATGCATTACGTATCCTTTTATTATTATTATTATTTATTTAATCAAATCTTTATTTATAACTTTGCTTCAAGTACAACAATTTAAAACAAACACAGAAGAACATTGAACATATAAAAAGAAAAGAAAAAATAAAATAAAATAAAACAAAAATACAGAATTTAGCTAGATAAAGTTACGTAATGACGTCACTATTCAGCGTCTGGGCTTTACCAGGCCACGTGACCCTTCCGCCGGGGCGGAAGTGGTGATTTTGAGCGAGTGCGTTTGTTTACAACCTCGAGCGCTGTGGCTGAGCCTCCCATCGATTAATTTTGAAGTTATTTGCACTTTTTTTGGGCTAAACAGTTACTTTTTGGTTTGCGACCACTTTCTCTGAAATATTCATGGCCACGCGTGTGCCACATTTTACTACGTAATGGCATTTGCTAACATGACATACTGCTAAAGTTTAGCATGATTAGCTAGCAAAATAAAAATACCCTTGACCTCAGACCGTGAAGAATCAGCGGAAGCGCGATCATCTTCCATCTGCGACTGGAATATTTTGCGTTCGTGTGCAGCTACAGTGAGATATACAATTTTATTTGGGGACATTTTAGTGAGACACGTTAACGTGCAGGAAGCCTTGCTAACATGAGGCTTACAAAATCAACGTCCCGTGAATGTATCTGAAAAGATGTAACTAAGAGATGTGTTCAAAGAGTGACATTGTTTATGAGCAACTTGGCTTGGACAACCCCTGATGTTGGATGCGTTTCCAGAGGTGACGCGGTGTGACTCTGCCTGTAATCATCCTCGTCCTCTCAGGGAGATAATAGTAGGATGATCAAGGCTCTCGTGAATGATGTCTGTCACTCAAGTTTACTGGGATCACCACATACCCTTGCCAAAGCTGGCTCCAGTCCAGGCCAAGGTGACCGTGGCTCTGGTGGCGCTCCTGTGCTTCATGAACAGCTACGATGGAGAGTTCGTGTTCGACGATTCAGAAGCGATCGTCAACAACAAGGTCAGCATGCATTATCTGAAAAGCTCTGATGCTTTGCTAATAATAAACAATATTAGGTTTTGTCTGTAGAAATGTATGTGTGTGTATGTGTTGCAGGACCTGAAACCAGCAACCCCCCTGAGCAACATCTGGAGCAATGACTTCTGGGGAAGCAATCTGAGTAGCAACTCTAGTCACAAATCGTATCGACCGCTCACTGTTCTGACATTTAGGTAAAAAAAAAAAAATCTATTTTCTGTCTGAACTCATCTTCTGGTCTTAAACTTTACCTACTTAAAATAGTTCTTGGTTTTCTAATAGAAATAATGTCACTATTATTTTTTTTTTTCTATTTTGTGGCAATGAGATAAACTTAAGTTTATATAAATGCTTTCCAATGTAGTTTGCATACTTGAGGAAATCACTTACCGGTACATAAAAAAATACATAATTAGCAAATTTCAAAACAATGATGCAACTTGTGTGTAATTATGGCTAAACCGTTGTGTGAAGCAAAAGTTAATTATTGTTTATATCCAATTAAATTTAAGTGGCATTATCAAACTTCTCTTTAAACCCAGTTGTGACTGTGACTCTTGTTCTGAACTGTGCCAGCTGATTGGTACTGAGTACAGTAGTCACATGGAACAGGTTTTATTAGGTAGTAATAACCTTGCAGCCAAAAGCAGTATTGGTGCCAATGCTGAGGCAAGAAGTAAATTGTGCCAATTATTTTATTCTGATAAAATATTTTGTAATGTACTTTAAAAAAACATAGATCATCAAAATGACAAAATAAAAATATCAAATTAGAAACTAAGCATAAAAACAATAATATCAAATAAAATATCACGTCTGGTAAAAAAAATGAAAATAGAATCAGATAAGTTCAAAGTGATCAATAGACACCAAAACAAACAACAAACACAAAAGTAAAAAGGTGGGTTTTAAGAAGAGATTTAACAACAGTGTCAAATGCGACGTGGCAGCTTGTTCTACATTTTCAAATCTTCTACCGCAAAAGCTTGAGCCCCCTGAATCTTCATTTTGTCTACGGAACCCAGAGCAGCTGGTCAGCTGTTCTGAGAGAGTGAATGGGAGTGAAAGGGTGTAGAACAGGGGTGCCCACACTTTTTCAGCATGCAAGTTACAATGACCAAGTCCAAGTGATCTACCAACTATAAAAATACAAAACATATACCGGTACTTATTTATAAACTTGGCAAGTATGCTTTTTAGTTTTATGTTCTTGTTTTTAGTATTTTACCATGTTTTATATGGCACCTTGATTTATTGTTTATAACGTTACTTTTATTTTAATTGCATTTCACTGGTGTTTATTCAGGGTATCTGCGTGGTTGTACAAGGTATTAAAAGGTAGTAAATAAAATTTACACAAATTACGGCCATTAAAAAGTATTGAAAAGTAATAAATGTCATCTGACGAGGTATTAATTTTTTAAAATCTACACAACTACAGGTAGTCCCCGAATTACGAGCGCTCTGATCTACGAGGTTCCAGACTTACGAGCTGGCGAATTTTTGGAAAAAACGCAAAAAATACTGAGTTTTCATGTGTTTTTTCACCACAGTTAGTTAGCTAAGCATATGGACACACGTTTCCGATCATTTTTATGCACTCATAAGCAGTTTTTGGATGAAAATAGAGTGTTTGTAGTCGCGCTAGCGAAACCGTTCCAATTTACGAGCGAAATTCCGGATTTACGAGAGACATGGCGGCCGTTCCAAATTACGAGATTTCCGGTTTACGAGCGCCTCGTTGTAACGGATCTCGCTCGTAAATCGGGGACTACCTGTATATTTTTCCCGTTCTATCGGCGAAAAAAATCCTGTGAATTTATTTATCTTTTCTAATTTCATGTTCGAGTAGGACCTAAGCTAAATCAATGACGTCATATCGTCGGTCGGTGTGCGTTCGCGCCTACGGCCGGCCGAGGGCTGGCAGAGCTTCCAGAACCGTCACTGGGAAATGTAAGTTTTCAGACCTCTGGTGAGAGGACGCAAGATTCAGAGACTGGCTTCAGCCAACAGCCGAGAGGCTTATTGTCATGTAGGGCTGCAACAACGAATCGATAAAATCGATAAAATTCGATGATTAAAAGCGTTGGCAACGAATTTCATCATCGATTTGTTGTGTCACGCGATTATGCTTCTTTCATGGCGCTGCGGAGCCGTTTTGTTCACGGGCACAGCATTGTCAATGCTGGCTGACTGAATAAAGTAAAAAAAAAACAATAACTCAGCAGCGCGAGTTGAACAGAGCGAGGGAGAGAGGCAGAAGCAGAGCAGAGGCTGTGTTTTCAAAGGAAATTAAGTCAATTTTACAAATGACTGACGCCAAGAAACTGTTTGACCCAAGTCCTCCAAAGTGTGGGAGCTCTTGACGCTTCACAAAGATAAAAAAACTGTGCAATATGCACCTTTGAAAAGTGACGACACGACACGGGAGAACCACGCTGATGAAATGTAAACATGACGGAGTCGTGAACTAACTTCACCACGGTGGGGATGAAGGAAGAGCAGCAGGTAAGTATCTACATTAAACCACATTTGTTCTGTTTCAAAGTGAGAAAACGTAATGTCAGTGTCTCTGGCAGCTGAACCTGCTGTTTCTTAGCTGTGACAGTGACAGATAATGTGTGTGTTTTATTTTTAACTTAATGGTACAAGCAGTGTTTAAATGTGATTTATAAATAAATCTAACACAAAGATGGTGATAATTTAATGATTTAGCTTCAACTTTTAATTTGCTGGCAAAGTCTGAAGACACTGCATTGTATGGAAGGATGAATTGCATTTAAACAGGAATTACAGTAATTTATTTCATCTACTCAAGTGTGTGTAATTAGTATTTTACAAAGTATATGTGTGTGTGTGTGTGTGTGTGTGTTATTTGCCTGAACCTAGCACTGTAAGTGAAACAAGGCATTTTTTGAGTTGCTGTAAATTATGCTATAATACTGTACATATAAAGTTTATAAACTCTCTCATTCCAGAAAACAACAACAAACAATGACAGCCTTCATGATGGATGGAAATACATCATGTACACCACAGCAAGCAGCTGTCTTGACTGAAAGCATCCTTAAATGATCGTCATCGACACAAGGCCTCTATCGATGACATTGGAGGCGATGAGGGGTTCAGTGTCTTGCCCATGGACACTTTGGCATGTGTCTGCTGGTGGATTCCAACCCCCAGCTCTTGCATTGGAGGACGACTGCTCTAACAACTCAGCCACAACCGCCCCATCCCAGTTAAAACAATCCACACCTTTAATCCAGGTTACACTCTTCCCTCAAGGACACATTTTACAAAATAGCTACATATTGTGCAGGTATAAATCATATATTTGTATATATTTTCGTGTACATTTATTTTTTTATTGAAGCTATTTGACTAACTTTTTATGTTTTTAATTATTCAATATTTTACTAACAGAAAAGTCAAGTAGCAACTTGTTTTTTGTGCGATTTGATATGTCAGTCAAATTTTGGAATAAATAGGTGATAATTAAAAGTTTTTTTTTGCTGATTAATCGGAAAAATAATCGCCCGATTAATCGATCGCTGAAATAATCGTTAGTTGCAGCCCTATTGTCATGTCTGTAAAAAGAAACAGGAAGGAGGAACGCGGCTCGTTTCTCTGAAATTTAACAAGAAAAGCACCTAAACAATTATTTGTTAGCGCGAAATTATAGCAAATGTGTGTCTCAGTCTATCATTTGCTTAATAAATGCACTTTAATGGTCAAATCAGCTTTATTTAAAAATAGTTTTGCTGCCTCAGTGCTCCGTGAATCCAGGTAGAAAAATCCTAAAAAAGCTAAGTCTGGTCCTCTGGACATTCAAAAAACAAAACAAAACAAAGCAAAAAAACTGTAGAAACATTTCGTCTTTCGTCCGAAAGACTTCCTCAGTCTGAGCTGCTGTATTCAGCTCAGTCTTATAAATAGCACCCTCCCACAGTGGATCAACCAGTTGGCTGATGACAGCCGAAACCGGCTACTCACATGATCAAGGAGGACCATCAGCCTGACGATGGATCGTCAGGCTTTCGAAAGACGAAACGTTTCTACAGTTTTTTTGCTTTGTTTTGTTTTTTGAATGTCCAGAGGACCAGACTTAGCTTTTTTAGATAGTCTCAATACTTTTCTGTCTTTATCATAAAGCACCTTTCCCCCTAAGTTTATGATGTTTTAAAACTTTATTGAACAATTTACAATACAAAACAAAAGTACCAAATCTTTCAACAGAAAGTTACAAAAAGTGATTTATAACATAGTGGAAATAAGAACAAACAAGAGAGGGAGAAAAAAATAGGGTCTTATATGAAGAAATTTAAACGAACCAAGAAACTAAGAAATTTGCCAGCATTTTTTTTTTCATTTAAATATTTTAAATATTTTGCATAGGACTTTAGCTCATTCTTCCAATGGTTCAAATTAGGTCTACTCTTGAAAAAACAGCATTTATAAACACAATGTTTAGACAATATAATCAGATTATTTGATAGCATATTCACTATTTCCAATTTTATTAATCAACCCAAATTGGCTTTATTTTGAAGTGAAAGTAGGTTTTTGAATCCCTTTGGATTGGATCCACATTTTAAAATCAAGCCCAAATTTCTGAAACTATCATGCAATCAACAAAAAGATGTTCCAGGTTCTCACTCTGTCTCACAAAAACCACAATTCCCAGTGTCCATTTAAAAATTTGTCTTTAGAAATTCCATTTAAAATGTGTCCTTAGAAATTCCTTAGTAGGATCAGTTCTATTTGAGATTTTAAATTGAATTTATTTGGTTTTAGGAGGGACTGGAAATTATATAAAAAGTTAAGTTTATAATGTTTAGACAGAAAGAATAATTCCTAACATCCAGGCTGTTTTTTTATGTTTACACAAATTCTTGTGTATGATTGAGTTTGCAGACAACTGGTGAGATGTGACAGACAAAAAGCCAGTGAGCTATCAGCAGCTGGGTCAATGTGCTACCACAGCAACCCCTGCAGGTGTAGCTTTGGCACTGTTTGAAAAAGAACCTACAGGATTATTTTTATGTGTGTTGAGTTAAATATCTGTACGGTAAATGTGAAGATGTTCGGTAAAACCACAGAAGATCAGACTTATTTAAAATGTTTTGTGGTCAATATATTTTGTACATGTGGAAACCACGTTTGGATGTGACTTTTTAGTGCAACTATTGCTCACACTTTTATGTTTTTTTTTTTTTTTATAAGCAAAACAAACTTTTCATATATGTTTTTATAAAACACCACACCCTCTTACAGTCAAAACTAGACAGAAACAAATTAAATAAATTTGCATGTGATGTGATGCACATAAACCCTCAAACTGCACTGCAGCCAAACTGATCAATGCAAAACTGACGATATGATTATTTTGATAAATATGGATACCATTTCTTTCACAGATTTCCATTAAACTCGCTTTTAGTGTTCATTCACACAAATAGCACAAAAATCAATCTACTAGAGAATGTTATTTTCTTAAAGCTGCTGGCACATTTTGTCCAACATGTGCATACATGTTTTCGCACTGAATCTGTTCTAGGAGCACGTGCGTATTTGTTCTGTAAGAATTGTTTACGTTGTTTTGGTCCATGTGTTTTCATCCCACTGCAGCCCCCGTCGGAGGGGGCAGTGGAGAAGACCGATCAGGGGAAACCTCAAACAGGTCTTCGCTGAAATCATGTGTAGGACTGCTGTCTGGAAAGTCCTCATCCTGAGGCGGCGTATGTTCTGGAGACTCTGTGTCAAGTTGATGCTTCTTGATTTCCAGTGGGAGCTTCAGAAACCTGAGGGCAGTCAGAGGGAACACCGTTAAAAACATTTTCTCCTTTGCGACAAGACGAAAGAGCGTTTGACAAAAAGAAAGGCGCAGAAACCTGAAGAGAAGCTTTTGTCCTCGCTCCTTTTTGATGATGTTCAGCTTGTAGTAGTGCCGCAAAGCACGCGACATTTTCTCATAGGTCATGTTTTCTCGGTTCTGTCAATAAGGTGAGAATCTCATTAAGGTTCTGCGTTGCACAGTCCTGTGCGCCTAACTTTAATAAATTTCTCCCAACACATGTGGTTATTTTGGCCTTTCATACTTGGCTCAGATTCCAACAATGATTCACCTTGTGGTTCCCCCAGAGGCGTGCCAGTCCGTTGGGGTCAACTACCCGGAACACGTGGCTGTCCGGGTCTTCCCACCGTATGTAGTCTTGGTAGCGCTCATCACACAGCAGCTGGTACACATAGTCCCACAGCAGTCTGCACTCTGGTCATGAATAAAAATAAAAATTAACTTTGCCATCAACAACATTTTGTGAGGATGGCACCATGGCACCATCTAGTGGGCATCTGTTGGTCTTGTCTGTTCCCCTTGTGATTTATTAGTTTCCCTCCTGATTTTAGTCTCCATGTTTTAATTACTCTTAGTTGTAACCTCCAGTTCTGTCATCCTAGTGTACTTCATGTTTCAGGTAGTTTCCCAGTTTTTGCTTTTAGTTAAACCTCCATGTTTAGTCTCTGTTTTATTAACTATTAGGTTAACCTCCAGTTCTGTCTGTTTAGTCTCTGTGTTTATTTACTATTAGTTTAACCGTTCTGTCCTTAGTTTTAAACCTCCAGTTTAGTCTCTATGTTTATTTTCTATTAGCTTAACCTCCAGTCTTCCTAGTTTTCATGTTTCAGGTTTAGTCTTCCCAGTCCTGCTCTGTGTGTCTAGTTAATTGTCTCTAGTTAATTGTCCCCAGGTGTTTGTGATTTTGTCTCGTCTTGTCTGTGAGTATATAAGCCCTGTTCTGTGTCTCAGTCATTGCAGCCGCATCGTTTGGTATCATCCCCTGTGTTCCCTGGTCTCTAGTGCATGTAAGTGTTTTTGCTGCACAGTTCAGCCTTATGATTTTTGTTGTCATTAAATACACCTTCTTTGAAACTCCTGGCTCCCTGTGAGAGTTCTTGTCTGCAATTGGGTTCTGTCCTGCCTGCAAAACCTGACACATTTCATTTTTGTGTGCAAAAAAGAAAAACTTTCAGTCCAGAAGACATCAATACATGTAAATGCAAACACTGTGAAAGAGGCCAAAATCATGCCAATGTTCATATTTGTACACTAAAATAAGGGTTTAAACATAATATGCAAGAGTGTTTAAACATAATATGCAAGAGTGTAAGTATTTTGTATATCGAGAGTCTCATGCCAGTGAGAAAAGTAAGGTTTTTCAGCATAAATTTAGCTGATGACTCTGTTGTCCTGTCCCTTCTCAGCAGTGATGACCCAGACCCCCGGCCTGTGGTCGGGGACTTCACTGAATGGTGCGAGTCGTCCTTTTTAAAGTTAAATGTTTCTAAGACGAAGAAGATGCTCACTGATTTTAGAAAAGTGTCTTCAGTTCATGTGGTCATTAACGGTGAGGCTGTTGAGGTGCTGCAACAATATCAATATCTGGGAACTGTTCTCGATGACAAACTGACCTTTGACCCCCACGTGAACTCACTTTGTAAGTATGCCCACCAGAGAATGCATTTTTATCAGAAGCTCTGTGGGTTTAATGTTGATTCTACTTTTATAAAAATGTTTTATTGAGTCTCTTTTAACTTTTGCCTTCATATATTGGATTGGATTTCTTACATGTAAGAACAGGAACAAACTCTCAGGGATTGTCTGGATGTGCAGCAAAACTGCTGGCATAGCCCTAAAGAACCTCACTGACCTACACAAGGTGAGGTCAGTGAACAAGGCCAGGCTGATTCTGGCAGATCCTGATCACCCACTCCATGGTGAGTTCAGGTTGCTTCCATCTGGGAGTAGGACGAACAAACTGAACAACTCTTTCATCCCTGTGGCGATCAGGCTTCTCAACGAACAATGATGATGTCTGTACTGTTATGTTAATGTCTTGCCTTGTAAGAATGGTTTATGTGTCTACTGACTGTGAAACTAATTGTCCCTTGGGGGTCAATATTCTTGAATTTGAACATTTTTAAGGACACAGTTAACAAATATGCAAACGTTACCTGGTATGCGGCCGTTGGCTTTGTGCAGAAGACTCCTCTGCTTCTCTCGACTGGACAGGTTCAGAGGTTCCTGAATG
>JBBPBX010111253.1:0-10758 GCA_038048925.1 Garcialebias charrua | reverse complement strand
ATCAGAAAGGAAGTTGGAAGTTACCGTGTATGTCTCTGGTTGAGGAAATGTGTTATGCTAATCAGCCATTAAGTAAAATAATTTCAAGGGTGTATACAGTACTTATGTCAACTTTAACTATATCTGGTGTGGATGCTTCCAGAATTAAATGGGAAAAGGATTTGGGTATATCTATTGAGATGCAGTTATGGAATGATTTGTGCAGGGGGGGTCTCACCTCTACTTTGAATGCTCGATTTAGACTAGTACAATTCAATTTTTTACATCAGTTATATATCACCCCACAAAAATTACATAGATATAATTCGAGTATATCTAATCTTTGTTTTAGATGTGGCTTGGAGGAAGGAACGTTCCTCCATGCTACCTGGCAGTGCTCTAAATTGCAGGATTTTTGGAAAGGGGTTTGTGAAACATTATCAGACATCCATGGCACCGTGATTCCAATAGACCCGGAGATTTGTTTATTGGGGAACTTTACAAATTCAAATTTAAAGACGGTTTATGATAAGAAACTTACAGAGGTCCTTTTGGCAATTGCTAAGAAATGTATTACAATAAAATGGAAATCGGATGCCGCCATCCCAATTAAAATGTGGTTGGGAGAGATTAATAGCTGTGTGACACTTGAAAAAATAACCTACTGGATGCAAGGTAGAGATGGGACTTTTAATAAAATATAACAACCATTTTTGAGGTATATGCAAAATCTACCAGCACAGTGGATTGACTGACCGTCATGTTATCGAGCTGGACTCGACAAGATATAGGAGCGAATCAGATAACATCTGTCTTTTAGATATATTCCTGATTCATGTATATTTTATTTTATCTTTATGGATTATAGTCTTCCCTCATCTTACCCCTCTTGTTATTTGGTTGTTGTATTATATTGTTGTGAGTGTACTTTACTTTAAGAATGTTTGTTGTTTTGAATTGTGTCTTATTGTGATTTTTGTGATGTCATTATTGAAAAATTATGAATAAAATATTCTAAAAAAAAACTGTTCCTTGATGACGTGCAATAAATCTGGTACAGATCGGATGATGTATCACTGAGATCAAACGGTTTGAATAATCTATGTGGCGCTCTGGAGCCATATGTTAAACCACAAAATCAATGTGTCCACAAGGTTTCACTGATGATGCACAATAAATCTGGTTCAGATCGAATGATGTATCATTGAGATATAACTATAGAAATAATGTAGGGGGCGCACTTGAGTCAAATATTAGCCCACCATATCAATGTGTCCACAAGGGCTCACTGATGATGCACAATAAATCTGGTTCAGATCGGATGATTTATCACTGAGATATAACAGTTTGAATAATCTATGTGGCGCTCTGGAGCCATATGTTAAACCACAATATCAATGTGTCCACAAGGTTTCACTGATGATGCACAATAAATCTGGTTCAGATCGAATGATGTATCATTGAGATACAACTATAGAAATAATGTAGGGGCGCACTTGAGTCAAATGTTAGACCACCATATCAATGTGTCCACAAGGGCTCACTGATGATGCACAATAAATCTGGTTCAGATCGGATGACGTATCACTTAGATATAACTATAGAAATAATGTAGGGGACGCACTTGAGTCAAATGTTAGCCCACCATATCAATGTGTCCACAAGGGCTTACTGATGATGCTTACTGATTATATGGGTGACGGGATGACATCACTCTCGCCCCCATTCCTGTGCTCACTCAACATTATGCATTTAGACAATAAGGGCCTGGGTTAGAGTTGGAGTGGAGGGGAAACTGGTATAATGCCAGCCTTTGCTCCTTCTCTTTCCTTTTTAATTACACTTTAGAACAACACTCACCAACAGTACATTTGGGGACGGGGGTGTGTGTGTCGGGGTCTTGATTTGTTAATTTCGATTTTATTTATTTATGTATTTATTTATATATATATTATATATATATATATATTATATATATTATATATATTTATATATATATATATATATTATATATTATTTATTTATTTTTCTCTTACCCCCCCTGGTTGCCTGGCGGACATTCTGGGGGTGGGCTGTCAGGGGTTGTGCTGGGGTGTGGGGGGGTTCGGGGCCTGCGGGTTCGCCGTGGGCGGGGCTGGCAGTGCGCTCCCCCTGGGGCTGCTTGGACTCGGGTGTCCTGTCCTGTCGGCAGGGCGCGGGGTGGGCCGGATCTTGGATGTCTGCTACTCTCCACCCCAGAATGAATGGGCCTACCTCCTGGGTTTGGATGTGGGCTGCCCCACGCAGGGAGCAGGTACATGTCTTGGACCTAGGGGGTATAGAGTGTGCATCGGGATTATGAATGGAACATGTCGTTATTGTTTGTCTTTCTGTGACTGAGGGTGAGGATGAGGGTGGGTCTGAATGAGTATATCTGTGTATGAATGTTTAAGTGTCAGGCTGGTTTTTGGACTGCCCCCTCTCTGATACTTCCGAGGCTACTTAGTGTCGCGCTCCTGCCGCGTGGCCCCCCCTGGTGGGTGTTCCCTTGCCTGCGGGCGTGCTTGGGGCCCTCACTATCTGGGGTTGGGCGCTTGGGCGTTTGTCGGCACGGCCTGGTGGCTGCTTGGTGGGGCTCGTGCCCTCTGGTCCGGTCGGGTCTGGGCCTGAGGGGTGGGCGTCCCCGGTGCCCGGGCCTCGGTGACCGGCCCTGGGGCTACGTCGGTGCAGCGGGCTCCGGCGGGGGCCTGTGAATTTGTCGCGGGCGACACCGGGGGGTCATTGTATGTGGTCGCTGGTAGGGGTTCGTCCGGTTCTTCCCCTTGGTAGGATCTGGGGAGTGGGCTAGTGGCTCGTCCTGTTCGGGCGGTCCTGGGGACTCTGGGCTCGGGGTCCTTCCTGGGGTCTTGGGCTTTGATCGCTCCTTCGTCTGCCTCGGGCTTTGGGGGGACGGATCTCTGATGCTTCACAGTCGCTACTAAATGTTCTATTGGAGGAACCTTATACACTTATGCATGCTCACAACCACACACAAATGGATGCAGGGATGTATATATAGATATATGCAGATACGTAGATGGGTATATAAATGAATATAAAAGTATATGTATGTATACTACTGTATATATATATTTGTAGATATGTAGACGGGTATATAAATGAATATAAAAGTATATGTATGTATACTACTGTATATATATATTTGTAGATATGGGTATGTGTATTTATAGAATTCTACTGCAAGCTCATGAATATTATTAGTCTTTATGCATGTAGGTTCCATTGTTGTGTTCTGTCATGTGCTTTGCAGGATTGTGGACGGAGGTTGGGTGTGTTTGCCTTGTGCTTTTTTGGTTGATAATTGTTGATTTGTTGTCTTACTTTCTCTTTTCTTTCTTTCTCTCTTTAAAAAAAAATAATAAAAAAAAATAAATATATAATAATAATAATTAAAAAAAAATATTGGAGTGAGAGGATGGCTAAAAGGTGTGAAGGGAGGCCATCTATAAATGGAAAAAAAAAAAAGTCTCAGGATCGGCTGGCCGCTGGCCTCAATCCACTGGACTCTCACTGGCCTTGAAACTCACACCTGGTTTGGATGATCATGGTGACAGGAGAAAGTGAGGAAATTGTACTGCACAGAGATCTTAAAGGTGTGTGTCACCATGGACTAATGTTTGCAATTCATAACTCGGAAAATGAAGACACGTGTAGGTGCTGCTAGACATTAACCTCAAGGATTCCAATCCATTTTCCATATCTGACTCTGATGTCACGTGTGCCACAGAACGGCAGAACTGACAAGAGCTCCACTTCGACTCGATCTTTTATTTTTGCTCCTGTTACTTCTGTTTTAACTTTTTTTGCACCTACACTGTACACACACGGTACAGGTTTGACCACGACACACTTGTGGAGTTTTCTGTGATGCTACCTTGCCATCGTGGTTCGGTCCTTCCTGCCTCTGGCTTAGGCCTGTCATGGCAGTTGTCTCTATGATCCTCCGTCTGCCTGCACGGACCCAACTCTACACGTCCATTCGGGTCTGCGGGAAACCTGGGATGTTCTCCGTCTGCCAGACCCCGTCATGGAGGGCAGCTGCTGCAGTCGTTATTACCATCAAGCTGCTGACTGGACCTGCTAACAAGACCTGCTAACAAGACCACGCCACTAACTGAACCACACTGGTTCTCTGTACTATGCTGCTGATGAGACCATGTTGCTAACCTCACTGCCAACAGAACCACTCTGCCAGTAGGACCATACTACTGTAGATATTATCTTTTTAACTTTGATGCCTTGTTTTTGTATTTTTGTTGCATGCTTTGGTATTTTTTTGTTGCATTTTTTGGGGGTGGCGACTCGAGAAGGTTCTTCTCGTCCTTAGCATTCCATTGCATTGTTGACCTTGTGTTGATTTTGCATATGACAAATAAACGAAACCTGAACCTGAACCACATAGATAACATTCAGAGTCGTTTGAGGTCTAGACAGCTCACAAGGAGTTTCAAGAATTTCTAGTTCAAGCTGTAAACACTACAACTTGTGTTTGACTGAAATAATTTGCAACAAAGGCAAAAATGCTCCAGGTAGTATTTCTACATTCCTGCTTAGCGTAACAAACACAGAACAAGTGGCTGACTAAATAGAGCAAACATAGATGAGCATTGAATTTTAGTAAACATTACAATGTATTTTGCATCGTTCTCACAAGTTTTATAATGTAGGTCATTGCTACACACAAATAAATCAAAAGTGAGCATAACCATGAGATCAAATCCTTTTGGAAACCATGTTTTACTTTATTGAAAACACAATAAAGTTGCTTGAATTGTGATCCAACATTAGGAACAAATACCGTACAGATTCAGCACAACCAAGCTGATGCACGTTTTTTGATAGAAACATGAAGGCATCTTAAAGCCTGGGGTCTGGAACTGCATTCTCATGGTACGAAGGCTACATACAGATTCTCATACAGGCTGCAGACTTCTCCCAGTCAGACAGAAGTTTGGTACTTGTGCAAACCAGGGCAAGATCATTTGGAAGACAGGTTGTCCTCTGTAGCTGCAATAGAAGACACCTTCAGTACTCCCACCTCAGTTACAGTAAAACTACAATCTAACCTTCCTTTTTATAGTTTCTGTCCTGACCTCCTTCCCCTAGCTGATTCTAAACTTTCTCTGCTTTTTGTCATGTACAGCCAGGAGCTGTGTACTAACAAGAATGAACTTTCAGCTCACTCACAAAGCAAATAGTTATGTGAGGATGAGAAATGATGAGATTAGAGTGACTAACTTAGTGTTTTGCTGTTAAGTTACTATAATACTATAAAGTACATAATCTCGTTTTCAACACATGTACTACATGCGGTGCAAATGACAATAAATTCTCTCTGACTCTGACTCTGATAAAATCCCATTTGATATTTGTCAGTTATAGCTCTTTTGAAACAACCAATTTTTGCATGCTAAAGACTTAAAGATTCCCTGAATGTTTCCACTAAATGCTAATAATTTGTTGCAATTCAAAAACATATACATGTAAAAATGGCTGACCAATGGTCAGTTTATAAACACCTCTGTAATGATTTTCAGTGGTAATTAAATGCACATTGCAGGAAGTGGCCGTGTAATAATAATAATAATAATAATAATAATAATAATGAATTTAATTTATACCGCACATTTCATTAATAAAAATCTCAAAGTGCTACAAAGTGCAACAAAAGCAAAAATCAAATAAAACAAGTGATAAAATCAAGTAAAATCAATAATAATATCAACTAAGATCAAAGATAAAATCATGTGGAGGCAGAATAGGCTTGCTTAAAATAAATAAATAAATAAATAAATAAAACAAGTAGGGATGCACCGATAAATCGGCCGGCCGATCGATCGGCCCCGATTTCCTTAATTTGGGGAGATCGATGATCGGCCGATCTTTAAATGAGAAGCCGATTTTATCCACCGATCACATCTGCCTCCGCAAAGCTAGGAAAATTGTGAAAATTTAGGGTGCATTTTGACCTTTTAACACCTGAAAATCGGTATCGGCCAAAATCGAAATCGGCAGGTCAGACTTTCTAAAAATCGGTGATCGGTGATCGGCCAGAAAATTGAAATCGGTGCACCCCTAAAAACAAGTGATAAAATCAAGTAAAATCAATAATAATATCAACCAAGATCAAAGATAAAATCATGTGGAGGCAGAATAGGCTTGCTTAAAAAGAAAGGTCTTTAAGCCGTTTTTAAAGTCAATCAGTAATAATAATAATAATAATAATGAATTCAATTTGTAATGCACTTTTCATTAATAAAAATCTCAAAGTGCTAGTGACTGTGGGGCTCTCAGGTAGTCATGGAGGGAGTTCCAGAGGCGGGGGGCAGCCACACAGAATGCCCGGTCTCCCATGGTCCTTAATTTGGTTTGTGGAATGTGAAGGAAATTACTGTTCTGTGATCGTAGAGACCAGGTGGATGAATATGGAGCAAGAATGTCCTTTAGATAGTCAGGTGAAGTTCCGTGTAAGCATTGGTGTGTAATGAGAGCAGTTTTGTACTGAATGTAAGGACATGATTTAGGCTCTGGATGAAGGACCACTCTCATATTGCACTTTAAACATTAGATGTCTCTTTGTGGAACTTAACTCTGTACCAAAAAAACAACAACTAATTTTAAGCTGCTGTAAAGCACGGTGGGAGTCAATTTCAGCAATACACTCAGGAGAAATGGCCAGCTCATATCAAGGTCAACAAAAGACAGGCAACCATGCACATTCACACACCCATTCTTACAGTAAATTACCCTAATGTGCATGTTTTAGACTGAACTGGGAAAATCCACACGTGCATGGGAAAAACACAAAAACTCCACTGAAAAAGACTCCAGCTGAGATTTAAACTTAGAACTTCTTGCTTTAAGATACCAGTGCTACCCATCACCGCACTGTGCAGTCCCCAGTGGCCCAGTATTGGTTGTCTGAGATTTTGCTAAAAGTCCAACAAATGGTCAAGGAGAAATATTCACAATAATGTTGGAGTAAAACATCAGAGTAGGTCTGAACTACACCAGTACATATCCAGAATATGAGTGGAGGCTGGCCAACTTTTTACTACTGCTTAGTTCCCAAATCTGGTGTTGGTCCTGAAACATTAAGAGGGTGTCATAAAATAATCTCTAGAAATCAAATCAAACACTAGTAGTCATAGATGGATGAAGATAGACCAATGGTTGAGCCTGTATGTGTTGTATCTTTTTATTTGTTGAAATTGCCTTTTGTTTACTTCAACCAGCAGCGGTTTAAGTGGTAAGTCTGCTATTGTTATTTTGTGGTATGGAAGACAAAAAGTTTGGAAACCACCGTCTATACAAAAGATCTTTATTTGTAAGGTAAACACAAACACACGATCGATGACCAACACGGACACTGTTTACAACGCACAAACAAACATATCCATCTGTCTGTTTTCTTTACCTGCTGTTCCTTGCTGGTTCTTGGGGGAACCGGTGCCTATCTCAAGCAATAGTTGCGCGACAAGTGGTGTACGTGTTGGGCAGCTCGCAAGTCCATTACCGCAAACAATCTACAGTCAGAAAATTACTTGGACTTTAAGAATGAAATATGGACAAAAGTCTTCAGTCTTCAAAGCATCAATTAACTGTGGTGACCTTGTTTTGTTTTGCTAGTTTTAGCTACACCACATGTATTAAAATTAGTTGTTTTTATTTAAAATGAAATGTTACTGTTTGTGATCAACAGTTTTTGTCAAAAGTATCATTTGCTGTTTTTGTATTATGCAACCTTTTTACCATGACATGGAAAAAATCCACTGAGCGTGATCTTTTGTAACGCAACTGAGGCCACTATTTGGCCTCAATTAGTTTTGAAAACTATCAAAACTTTGGCTTTCCAAAATGTTTGCAAAGGCTTTCAATTTCCTCAGGTGCGTTGCAGGGCCTTTCTTTCATTACACATGAACATTAATCATATTTGGAGAAATTCACACAAGAAGCTTTGTCTCACTAATAATCGTAGGGTATCTGGAACATATCTTAAACCCTTCCCGATTTAGTTTCTATAACTATAGCCAGCTTGGTATACAGTTATCTCTCACCTACCATTGGGGATGCGTTCCAGAGACCCCCGCGGTAGGTGAAAATCCACAAAGTAGCGGCGTTATATATACAGGTTTAAGGCTTTATAAACCCTTCCCACACTCCTACAAACATTCCCCACTCTCTTATTAATCTTTCCTACTCTCTTCTAAACACTTCATATGCTCAAACACTTTGGCGATGATGACGATGAGAATGTACAGTACTGCACACAATATAAAAAAAAGGGTGTAAAAAAACTGCAATACAGTGAAGGTGCAAGAAGTTAACCTCGATATAGCGAGGGACAATTGTACCTTTATATCGATATGTATTCAATGTCCTGTCAATATCCGGCCCTAATTTTTCCAGACGTTTGTGCAAAAATGTATTTGAGTGTGATTCCATGTGAAAATGTATGTAGTTTCTCACAAATTTGTGTCTCCAACTAGTGACCAACAGTTGCAGCCCATTGAGCTCACTTTGCACCCACCTTGGTCTGCTTTACTTTACACTTACTTGCCTTGGGAACAACCTTGGCAGTTTCCCCAACACTGATGGTTTCATCTAGTGGTGTGTTATTAATAATCCCTTCTCTAAATTAATTGTAGGTTGATGTTTACAATAATCTCTGGCCCTGTCCTCACTTAACCTCTAATCCTAACCTATGATGTCCATCTGTCAATGGCAGATATCTCAAAAGCACTACCCTTACCTTAACCTCTGACCCTTGGCTCTAGCCCAAACCTTCCCTTGACCTTTGCAAAGAATACAGGAATACACTTTATAAGGCAAAAAAGACTTTGCGGCGTCAAGGACGAAATGATGAGGCATGCAAAGGTACATTAATACAACTGTGCAAAACTAAAGTACAAGACGAGCAAAAATATGCTTCTCTTGCTGAATAAAGGAAATAATGTATGTGGATTTGTCCCTTTATTTAAAGAAAGGTGTACATTGCCAACTCAAATACAGTCACTGCCCACCTGCTCCTCAGTGAAAACTGGAATTATTATGTGCAAACGCCGTTTCCCCTGCCACGCAGTGTCCTCTTTTCTCTGAGTAAATACACTCTATCATACCTCTAAAACTTAGGTCAGGATATTTTTATCCCTTCTGCTGATAAGGTAATGTTTACTGTAGGGTTTACCTTTCAGAACTAAATGTACCACCGCCTCGGCTGGATACTTTTGCCTGACGTTGCAGTTTAGACGCACTCCGCCATATGGCTCTCAGCCACCACTGACGAAGGCTCAGCAGTGTGTGTACGTAGCTCCAGGCCATGATGCTAATATGCTCAGAAATATTAAAACACACTTTATTCTTTGAGTATTTATGCTGAATAAAGCATCAGTATGCACATCAGTTTGTTCACACACGAGCATGGATCCGGTTTGGACTCTTTTAACTGAGTTCAGGGAATGAGTCAAACTGTAGTACTGCGAGCACCGAGCCACTGATCCATCCATACCAATTATCTGTGTGTAGGGTGGAGTCCGAATTCAATATTCAATTTACACAATTCAATTTCCCATCAGAGCCTCTGGCTGCACGGCCCACCAGTGTCAGGACCGTGACAGACGGAAAAACATTAAGCAAGTGGAGGTTCTCCTGCGAGAGCGTCAACCGTCTGGCAAAGTGGGAAAAAAAAGCGGGTCGGCTGACAAGGGGGTGTCGCGCCATGGGGTGGGTGTCCATTGAGAGACAAGCGAGAGGTGGCAAAGTGGGAAAAAAAAGCGGGTCGGCTGACAAGGGGGTGTCGCGCCATGGGGTGGGTGTCCATTGAGAGACAAGCGAGAGGTGGAGGGGGCGAGAAATCCATTGAGCGCCGCCATGGGGGGTCAATATGTGAATGAGCGTTTGCCATAGAGGTGAATTATGAATGAGCAGCACTCTGAGCACTCCTGGAGAGAGCGTGTCAGCGTCCTCCGCCTCTTCCACTCCACGTCTCTCCTCTGCTTCTGCTTTTCACTTCTCTCCTTCCTCCCGCCTCCTCTTCCTCCCGTTGTCCTAAACCCTCCATCCTCCCTTCCTTCCTTGCATCCCCATCTGCGTTTCATCTCTCGCCTCTGGATTAATGTGCCTCGCCGCTGGTCATCTGACGCTGCCCCTCCACCCTCTGGTATGCAGACCAGAGGTAGACACATCTGTCTGAGGAGACGACTCAGCACGCTCGTGCACGTTTCAACACACTCAGAGGGACGCACACACACACACACACACACACACACGGCAGAGGAAGACAATATAAGAGCAAACAGTCCGGCACGTGTGAAAGCAGACGAATGCATTAAGTGAAAGGCTCCCATTGCACGCACACACACACACACACACACACATTTCTGCCAGCTGTTCTTCTGGTGACTGTGTGTGTGTGTGCGTTTGTGTGTGTGTGTAATCCAATGTGCTGCTGCTCAGCCTGTGCCACGCTCTCTCCTCTGTTGCTGTGCCTCTGATCAGATCTGCCTCCCTCAACCTGTTTGCTGTATATGACACACACACACACACACACACACACGCACGCTCATACTTACATATGGAAGCTGCTACTACTTATCCAGCCTGTTTAAAGCTTTGGGAAAACAGAAAATGTCTTCAGTACTGTTTTTGCAACATTAAGCAAAATGAGTTAAAAACACAACTCCTGAACACACACACACACACACACACACACACACACACACTCCAGTGTGGTGGTGGAGG
>JBBPBX010111252.1:0-10758 GCA_038048925.1 Garcialebias charrua | reverse complement strand
TCTTTCTGCTTTCGGAATCAAACCTCCTGGGTCGTACTTTGGGACTTTGCTCAGTAGCGTTGATTCTGGCACCGTCTTGTGTTTTACGGTGTGGACAGTCTTGACTTTTGGTTAGGTTTTGATGTTCTCCAGTCCGGTTTCTTCTGATGAAAGGAGGGACTTTGTCACAGTCCAGATGAATATTACCCCAAAATTCCCAACGAGGGAGTATGGCTTGGCAGCTGTCATCCTTCGGTGGGGCAGGATAAATCACTTCAGCCTCCCAATATCCTTGGTGGCATAATCCCATTAGTGGTCTACAGCCCCAATCACAGTGCCATTCAGGGGTTTCATCGTCCAGATGAATCCAGTTACATCTCGTTGTCCTTTTTATGTTGTGATGCAGGAGCATTATCCAGGTCACAATTCCTTCAGGCAAAATCAGTAGATTGATTACCTTGAAGTGGGGTTTGTCTGGCCCCGTTAGGTTCTCAGCCTCTACTGCTGACACCCATTCAGGGGTGTTTCCCAACCGGTACATCCAGGCTGGATAGCCTGCTAGTCTTACTCTTTCCCAGGTTTTGGTAAGATTTTCAACAGTTTCATTTCTGTCCCATGGTACGAAGATGTCTCTTTGCGTGGTTTCCCAGCAGGTCATGTTTGCATATTTGGATCTCCCATGGGAGACTTTTACATGCGTTAGGCTCCATGGTCTGATTCCGGCTTGATACAAAATAACCAACAACATAACTAAGCCTATTAACACTACGAATCCCCGCAGCAGGGTTCGTAGACAAGTTGCTTTATCCATTCTCATAATCCTTAAACAGTCCTTAGGTCGGTCAGGGGTCGCCATATCTTCATAGATTTGTGGTACATCTTCATAGATGTGTGGATCTTCTTCATTGATGTGTGGATCTGCATCGCTGTTTGAATCATCTCGACTTAGTCTACTTTCCAGACTTGTCATGTTGAGAGAGTTTCTTTTCAAAGACTTTGCTTCTTTTAGCTCTGGGCTTCCTCCTCGAGCGCCTGTGAGTTGTGGTCACTCGATCTTTGAGGAGCTCCAGATATAGTGGAGAGGGGTGTGGCCATCCAGGTTGCAATCTTTACCACACCCACTTCCACCGAATCACCAGCCATTCGGTAGGTTCAGGCTGGGGTCCTTCCAGGTGCCATTTCTGTTGGGGTTTGGGTCCCCATTTCAATTTGATACTTATTCCTTTTATCGTCATGTAGACCACATTAAATATCCATGGTGAGGTTGGAGGACGAGGCTTAGGGTGATATTCTTCTTGAGGTTCATCCAAATGAGACTTTCTGGTATTTTTGGCGATCGGTCTTGAGTCTATTATGTCTTTCTCTGTCACTGCTCTTCTATGGGGTTCTGCATGCTACATGGTGTGAGGTGGTCAACCATCTGTGGGCGTTCCAGATTACCAATGTGGTCGCTTTTGACTCTCACTGGGACTTGGTCCTCTTTTCCTTTCACACGTCCTTTGTACAGTTCCACGCAGAGAGGCGATGGGTGTGGCAATTCTGGTCTCAACCCTCTCCACACCCACTTCCATTGGTAGACCCCCCAACATGCAGGTCAACATGCAGGTTCAAGCTGGGGGCCTTGCAGCCCACAAAAAGGTTCGTCAGATGGGTCCTCACCTCTTCGGTGCTGTTCCTCCGCCTCCCACAGTCTCTGTCTGAACATTTCCCTGGATTTTCTTCCATATTGCACATAGTGTTCACCCCATTCTTCCAACGCTGTTACCGTACTGACAAGTGGGTGTCCTCTGTACGATACAGTCGTCCTGTAAGCCATTCGTACTGGGTATTCTTCCCAATCGTTGATGGTTGTGCAGACTCGATCACACAGCATTCGTAGGGGCAGTTCAGTGTTTTCAACCACTATTTTGTTTGGGTTAGTTTCCCGGTTGTAGATGCTTATTTTCATAGCTCGGCTTGTTGTCCAAACCTCCAACTCCCCTATGGAGATCTCGCAGAATTGTGTTTGATGTGGCTCTCTGTAATTATGGCCCCATCTGATTTTGAATTGCATTCCGAGTACTATTAAATAGACAACATTGAAGATCCATGGTGTCCCCATTGGGCTGGGGTTGTATGGCCTTCTCCATGAGTCTTTTGTTACTGCGTAGTCAGTGATACCCCTAAGAGACCCTTTAGTTAGGTCTTTGTTCCTGTAGAACATTATACATGAGCAGTAGTAATTTTTGGTTCTGTTAAAGTTTAGGGTGTAATCTTTTCTGGGACGGTCTAACTTTACTAGTTCTTTCCGTACAATTAGAGCTGGTTGATACGGTCCTGTCCTGGATCGTTGAATCAGCAAATTCCACACATAAGTGGGTGCCTCATCCTCTGAGTCTGAGTCATTGTAAAGCGGGTCTCTGTCCCAG
The DNA here is from genome assembly GCA_038048925.1 of Garcialebias charrua. Taxonomy (NCBI): domain Eukaryota; kingdom Metazoa; phylum Chordata; class Actinopteri; order Cyprinodontiformes; family Rivulidae; genus Garcialebias; species Garcialebias charrua. The sequence continues at coordinate 8,371 of JBBPBX010111252.1, read as the reverse complement.
GACCAGCATGTTTCGATGATTTTTGCAGATTTTATATTATCTCTCCCTTTCCAGATATAATTTGGACACCTCACGATTTGATCTAATAATTCTCTACCTTTCCTTCTGCGATGAGATCCTTTGATGATTCTAGCGCCCCGTCGTTCAGTTTTTAGTTGTCCATTTCCTTGTTCATGTGCTTCCATTCCCTCAGAAATGTCTTGCTGGCCCAAGCGTTCAATACACTTAGCTTTTTCTCTGTTTAACACTACTTTGACTAAGGCTACGCTTTTTTGCGCAAGTGAACTTGGCTTCTAAATCCCCCAGTCCCTTTCAGTGGGCTATATAATGTCGATTCAAATGCTAATGACCCTACTAAAGACCCATTAATTGTACACCTACATCCCCCCACCCCCTACCCCTCAGTCCAAAATCCTTGGACCCAGTGCAGGCCTTATATAACACATAAGCATTTATCGCTGCCAGGTCAAGCATGTTGTAGAACACGGCAATGGGCCGCACAGTATATAAATGTGCAATCTGGTCCATTATACCGGTGAGTCAGTTGACCTCAAGTCATGTGACCTGTCGGTCCGTCAGTTGACCTCATGTCATGTGACCTGTGTCAGTCCGTCAGTTGACCTCATGTCGTGTGATCTGTGTTGGTCCATCAGTTGACTTCATGTCATGTGACCTGTGTCAGTCCGTCAGTTGACCTCGGGTCATGTGACCTGTGTCGGTCCGTCAGTTGACCTTAGGTCATGTGACCTATGTCTGTATGTCAGTTGACCTCATGCCATGTGACCTATGTCAGTCTGTCAGTTGACTTTATGTCATGTGACCTGTGTTGGTCTGTCACTTGACCTCAGGTCATGTGACCTGTGTCGGTACATCAGTTGACCTCATGCCGTGTGACCTATGTCGGTACGTCAGTTGACCTTGGGTCATGTGACCTATGTCGGTCCGTCAGTTGACCTCAGGTCGTGTCGGTACGTCAGTTGACCTCAGGTCATGTGACCTGTGTCGGTACGTCAGTTGACCTCATGTCACGTGACCTGTGTCAGTCCGTCAGGTGACGGACAACAATAGTCAAGCATGTTGTAGAACACAGCAATGGGCCACCTGCATGTGCCGGCACGCACCGTATATACATGTGCCAAGGACAAGGAGAGAGACAGTACTTGTAAGCAAAATAATTTATTTGACAGACCATCAGGGTTACAGGATAATCAGCACAGCAGAATAAGACAATTTTATGCATAAAATTGTTCTGGAGCAGACAAAGCTTTCCGTTCAGTGGATGTCCCAAAATGCTCAACTGTGAGATAAATTCAGGGTCTGTTATGTGTGAATTCAGGTCAGGGCCTCTCTTCTGACTAAGGGGGGAAGTGCAAGCAGAGTCTTGGGGCCAGTTTACACGGCGCGTATTTTTAGTGTAACCGCTACTTTCTCTTTGCGACTTTGCTTATCGCCTACACGACGCTGCTGGCCCCCCTCGATGACACCGATACTTTTCTGACCCTGCTCTCAAGGTGGAAGTTTTTTGCTGACCCCCCGTTGATAATGTAAACATCTCCCGTGGAGCTTTTGTTATCAACCACATGCGCGCAGCTCGCACGCGCGGACAGTGACATTTCACGTGTCACGTTGCTCAATATAACAGTTTAACAATAATAAACAGTATTTATGTTGGCGTGGGAGATGTAAATTTATCTGAACTACAGTATCTATCTGGACTCGTTACATTTTTTAAACAGTGCGTAACGTGCTGTGAAAATGAAGACACAGGTTTATTTTTTATTTATTTATTTATTCAGCACCAAAGTTTAAACACAAACACTGAGAATTAAACTGAACACACTATTAAAACACGTGAACCGAACTGTAACTACGTTAATGAACTGGACTCTTGCTGTGTGTTCATCTGGACCCATCAGAACCGCAGAACCGTCTGCCTGTCAACGACAGCTTCTCCACCTGGCAGAAATAAATAAATAAATAAATAAAAACTCAGTTGTTGTGTGATCAAAGTAAACACAAGCACACATTATATTAAGAATGTTGATTTACCTGCTGTAAGTCAGCTGTTTATCACGGCGTAAAGTCCGGTTCTGGTCCACAGTCCACTCAGCGGTTCTGGTCCACAGGCTCAGCGCAGCTTGTTAGATGAAGCGGGTCCCACTGACTCAAATCTGTTGACTCTTATCCAAATTCCAGCTTTAACTTGTTGTTAACTTGTTGACAACAACTTGTAGTTAGCTGATTTTAGCCAGAGAGGAAAACAGACGAGGCAGCTGCTCTGTTTACCTCAGGCAGCGCATGCGCAGTAGTGAAGGTTCCAAAAATCACAGCGCCATCTAAAGGCCCAGCATGGTAACTACAGTGAAATCATGAGGACGGGGGGTGGAGGGGGAGAGAGTCGTATCCACAGAATTCGACAGTGTCAACGCAAAACTTTTCACCTAATTAACATACCCAAAACATCCGTTTCCCCCACACAGTGTCCGTGTAAACAGGGCCTTACTTACCTGGTGGAAATATTGGAATGCAGTCTGTGCAGTCTGGTGTGGTGGGGGTGTCTGAGTTGAGTGCACACATATTTATAACAAAAGGCAGTTAATGGTCCAATGATTGTTCAGGAGAAGGAGGGGGTTTGTCCTCAGGATCTTGAAAATTCAGTCATCCTAGTGTTAACTGGGATGGGACTTTTCTGTGTCTTCTTTATTGTCTTTGATCAGCTGTATCGTATCTCCCACCGAATACACTCCCTTGTGTGGAGCCACGATCATCTGTACTGAGACTTTAATCCACTGGGTGGAGTCAGGTCTTATGGGCGTGTCTACCCTTTGTGCCTCGTTTGACAATTTACACAATACTTTACCATAGTCCCCTCCCATTCACAGGTACAATCTTCTGGGCCTCACTCACTCAATTTCCATAGTGTGAGGATCATTACTCTTAGTAAAACTGTGGTCCTACTTTTCACACAAATAAAAGCATCCATTACTTTTACGGGTTTTAGTTGCAACTCCCGTACATCTTCTTTCTTTTCACCTCAGCTCTGAGGGGCTTATTTTTTCATCTCTTTTTGTTTCTTCGCCTCAGGTTTAAGGGGCTCACAGTTTCATTATTTTCTCTTCGCCTCAGGTTTGAGGGGCTTATCTTTTCCTGGTCCCTCCCACCAAATGGGAAGGCCAGTAGGTTCCATGTTGACTTCACAGCTGTTTTGCAGCTTTAATCAACTTGATCATTTCGCATTCTGCTGACAGGCATCTTCTCTTGGCGTACTCCAAGATCTTCAGAGCCCTACCTGCCCAAAGCTCTGAGGTTGTTCTTCTTAAGATAACTCCCCCGCATATAGTGGCCATTCTACGATAGGGGAGCATGGTACTTGGTTCATTGGCCATAATCCGGTTTCTGGTTTGAATTAGCTAGGAATTGGCTTCAGTTGCTCTATTTCTCGGATTCCCTGTTTTTGTTAACACAACCGTGTTATTGTCTAATATTCTCTTCACTTTGTCTGTGGCGTTGTATTTTGGACCCACAGACTTGTTCCAGCATGCTGACGACACTGTTGTCATTAGCTTTTCTTGCCGGTTTAACTACCACATACCCTGACCTCGAGTCCACTAGCACTAGAAGATATTTCTCTCCCTTCTTGCTAGTGACTCCCATGTTTCCAGCAACATCCATGCACACTGAGCCCCAAGGTATGATACTTTGATAGTTTGTCCATCCACTCGGTGCCCGCAACGTCCTGCGTCATATTGACCACATACCACACAGACCTGCAGTACCTTGCGAATTTGCTTCATGGGAATCCAGAGCTCCTGACTCTCCAACTCCTTACGTGTAGGTTGTACGCCCGTATGACCTAGCCCTTCATGCACGCCACGCACAACCTCTAACACGTACTCCTGTGGGACCCTCGGCCCGCCGGGGTTTGTTCCCACGCTCGATCCCGACAAAAACGATCTTTCTCTGTTGCACATTTTTTAAATCTAGCCACAGAGGCTGACTTAATGATTTGCTTCAACTTCTCTTTCCCAGCCGGGGAGAAGTCGCTTTCATTCACTCGTTGTTCTGTTACTTCGGGGATATTCTCACAGGTATTTGTACAGTCCTGTTTGCCAATTGAACTGTAAGGTGTTATATTGTTTTTAGGTTTCTGCGGGTCATAGCCACCTCTGCCCCAAAGACTATTAGGTAAGGTTTTCCATCCACTTTGGCATAGATTTCAACCCCGTCCTAATAAGCGTTATCTAGGGTGACCCGCAACCTTTCGGCCATTATTTAGCTGGTCCCCCATCCCTTCTCAGTCGGAATTCATGAAGGGCCCTTCTTTCATCTGGGGTCATTTTAACATATTCTTTTGAGGGCACATAGTCGCCCCATCTTCGAGGTGTTGTGTTAGCTGCCTCGGCTTGAAATCCCCTTTGTTGTTGGTTTTGTTGTTGAGCTCTAGGGGCTGATTTTGGCCATGTTAGATTTTGTTTCATCCCGTTTTTTCTCTTTTCATCCCAACATTGTTTGTCTAGGTCACAAGACTTTACTGCTTGATCGATCTTGAGGACCAAGGTCTCACCAGGCATCCCAATGAAGGTCACTTCTCTCTTACTTCCCTTTACTACCACTCTCAGAGCCCCAACATCCTTATCTCGAGGAACTGTTCGTCCGAGTCGATTCCAGACTGATGTGGGGTGTCGTCCTTGATCCATGCCTTCTTCTGCCTGTTGGATTTGAGAATCCTCCGTCGTGGTAGTAGATACCAGCTCAGGTTTGGTTTAGTTGGATCGTCCATTTTGGACTGGTCCACCAGTCCCATTGGTGCCACACCCGTGGCCATTTTTCGTTTTTGCCGTCTCGAGTTGTCTGTTCCTCAGAGCCTCCCGGACTCTATACCTTGCGCTTCGGATGGGAACAGACCTTCTGCTTAACTTACCCTTTGAACCATGGTCAGTAGTCCTTAGTAAGCTCCACTTACCCCACCACTGCCTAGTAGTATAGGGTACTCAGCTGGTAGCTAGTCCTGCCGCGCTACAACTCCTCCACCCTAGGAGAGTTGTGGTTTGGCGCTCGGTCAGTCCACTGATGCACGCCTTGTTATCTTGAGTTCTTTATGCTTTAAGCACGTTGGGCGCCATGTTAATTCTACGTGAGTGAGGTTAGCCGCAGGATCTTGCGACAAGTCCTCACTCCAGCCTCTCCAGTAACGGGTTTTTTAACTTTTATCCTTGCACACGAGTATTACCCGATATGTCTCAAGATTAGTTAGAATTAAGGCTGAGACGAGGTAATTCACTTAGGCTTGTTCACTGTCTACATCTGACATGTCACACCCTTAGTCCCACTCCGATTTGATAGCCTGACTTAGCAGAATGGAGTCAGATCGTATCTCCCGGAGAAACATGCATTAAACGACAGCTTACCTCTGTAGATGGTAATTGTTTCTGGCCTAATAAATTTTAGGATCTTGGAAAGTAAAATCCTAGGATGTTGTTTATATCTTTTTGGCTAACACAACCATTTAAAACCTCCAATAATCTTGTTGTTATCTTGAACCAAGTTTTCCATCATTTAATATCAAGGTGAGTCAAAGGAAAATCCAAATTTGTACGTTTTTATGTTTCTTTATTATTTAGTTGCAGGGGTAACAGCATAAGCACTACTTACTACAGAAAAGATTCAATCAGGTTACATGATTTGCATTTAAGAGATAAAATGATTCACAGCTCACCAAAAGATGTCTTCCACACACCGGGCTCTAAGATATTTTCAATCCTTAATTAAATTTGAGTTGTAATCCAATGAGCACTCCACATTAAGTATTCTACTTTTGTTCAGGAAACCTTGTTATGATTCAACCAGGGAAATCTTGTTATTTTTCTACAGAAAAACCCTCCAGGTAACGCTGTTGTGCTCCAATCAGAAGTCTGCACTCCAGCAGACTGGACAAATCTTTGTTTAATCCCGCATAGGAAAAGCTTGTGTTTTTAATCCTTCAGGAAAAACTTGTTTTGTAATCATCCACTTTAGGAAAGACTTGTTTTGTAATCCCACCAAAGAAACCTTCATTTAATCCTGCTATAATCCAGTCAGGAAAGCCCGCACTTCCAGCAGACTGAATAAGTCTTCGTTGTAATTCCACAGAAAAACTCCAGGTAATTCTGTCGTGTTAAAAATCCCAGTTGTAATCCATCAAAACTGTTCAGGGCTAAAAAATCTGGTAATCCTCCCAGTCAAAATCAATTATTCCTCAAAAGTGTTATCCATTCAAAGATATTGTAATCCATTCAGTTGTTCTGCGATGCTGATGAACAAGGCCTTCAAAGCAGGCCTGAGGCTAAAATTAGAACATCGTGTTCTCCTAGCCGAATATCCAAGGTCAGTCAGCTTCCAGCTGGTAGGTCTCACTCCGTGGTCAGACCGGGTGACCCGAAAACAATAACTGACTTTCCAATCTTCAGGATCCCTTCAGCAAAATCAGCTTTAATCCATCAAAGATTGTTTTCCAAACATTCAGCTTGCTGCAGTCTGATCTCTCGACGCACAAAACCTCTCTTTAAACTTTTCCTAATCTGTTATGAACAGAAAGGAAAATATCCCTAATTCATTCAGAAGGGAAAAAAAATTGGTTCAATCCATTAATTGAGGTTTACTCCACAGAATTGTTATAAAACAAAAAAAATCTTGTAAAAAATAAAAATAATTATATCCAGGAAAAATCAGTTACTCCGATAAAAATGTAAAAACATCCATTCACAGCTCCGTTGAGCTTTCAAAGGCCCTTTTGCAGCAGCAGGGAGGACAACAAGAACTCCGTGCTCCTTTTAGCTCAAACAAGCTGATAAACCAGTCCGCTTTCAGCGAGAAGATCTCCGCTTTGTTGGTTTCAACCGATTATTTAATCTTCTTGTATAAAAGGAGGCTTTTTTACTGTTATTAATAATTTACTCTTAATATAAATTTAGATGTGGATCGAACTGGGAAAATTATCCTACCTTTTTCTTGTCAGAAAGTACCACAAGGGATTTCCAAAAGAATAGGAAAATTATTCCATCTCTGAAGCCAGTCCAAATTGTGAATAAGTTGGAAATATCCGGGCTGAGAGGCAAAAAAGCATTCCTTGTTGCGCAAAAAGAAAAACCCTTTTTCAGATAATCCAATCTTCTTCTTTTCAGCTCCAGAGAGTTCAGTTATAATCCACAAGAATTCTTCAGGGGTCCAAAAACTCAGCAAAATTTCTTCTCTTCCACAGCTTTTTTATACTCTAACAGAGGGACTTCAGCCCCCACTTGCAGACGCTATGTCATTTTGTTAGTTTTTCATTGGTTATTCGTGAGGTAACTTTTTACACCTCCTCCCAGCCCTCATCAAACGATGACATAATATTTTTCTCCTTCGCTCTCACCCTCCCTTCACACGAGAGTCTGGTCAGACAGGTTTAAACTTTCACCCAGATCTCTCAACTTTTACCTACATTTACCCAAACTGTGGAAAAAACACTCTTTTAACGTGCTATGTAATATTTAAAACTATTTTTCAATACCCAGCAGTGGAGAACCTCTTTGGTTTACCGTGAATCTTAAAAGAAAACATAAAATAACATTCATTTTACCTATAATACATAATCCTGCATCTTTAGTTAACCACTTGACACACACTTCACATATTCAATCACTTCTCACACTTTGTTTCATATAAGAACACTTTTTTTATATAATTATATGTGTTTGATTTAGAAGTGAACTGTTAAGAACCTACAAACTCCTCCGCAGCTCCTCCTCTGTGAGTTTGTAAAGTGTGCACCTTTTTATCTCCTCTGACCTATTTCTGCTCCAAGCAGACCTCAGCTATTTATCTATGTGTGTGTGTGCGTGCACGTGTGTGCGTGGGTGTGTGTGTGTGCGTTAGAGCTTCTGTGTCTGGCTGCTGTAGCATGGTTCAAAAAGTGCTCATTCAAAGATTACATTTTATTTTAATTATCTTTGTTTTAAATGCTTTAAAAACTCTTTTCATTTTTAACAGGCCCTAAATCACAGAGCTCTGTTTTAAGAGGCCTTCAGCTCATCTAACAAAGTGTTCTTTCTATTTGACCTATATTTCTGCTCCGAGCAGACTTGACTCTTTTCTGCAGCTGTGAAACACGAAGAGGCCCGGCTGTCTTGCTCCTGCCTTGAGCGTGTGTTTGGATAAATATGAGGCCTGCTGTTCGTATGGCTTCGTGTGTCTGCATCATGATTCAAAATGCTATGATTTTATTGCTATCCAATAAAAGATTATATTTATATGTTTGATCAGTTCTGTATGAGATTTAAATACCCTAAAAACTATTTTCTTTCTTCTTGATAAGAAGCCCAAGCTCTTTGCAACAACTTGCAGCTTCTTATCT
>JBBPBX010111250.1:0-10758 GCA_038048925.1 Garcialebias charrua | reverse complement strand
TAGAAAAATCTAAAAAAGCTAAGTCTGGTCCTCTGGACATTCAAAAAAACAAAAAAACAAAACAAAGCAAAAAATTGTAGAAACGTTTCAACAACATTAAACATGTAAAAACCAAATTTGTCAAGAACATTAAACAAGTAGTCCCATTCAACCCGATCAAATGCTTTCTCTGCATCAAGGGAAATAACACACTCAGGAACAGTATCCGAAGGAGAATAAATAATGTCAAAAAGGCGTCTGACATTAAAAAAGGAGTGCCTGCCTTTAATGAATCCAGTCTGGTCTTTTGATATGATCAAAGGAAGGATCTTTTCCAACCTTTGAGCAAGAACTTTGGCTAAAATTTTGGCGTCTGTATTTAAAAGGGAGATTGGTCGATAAGAGGAACAGTGAGTTGGGTCTTTTCCTTTCTTTGCAATGAGGGTAATGCAGGCCTCTAAAAAAGATTTCGGAAGGGATCCTTGGTCAAATGACTCTAAGAGAACCGAGTGTAGGAGTGGGGAAAGTAATGAAGAAAATTTCTTAAAAAATTCAGCAGGGAAGCCGTCAGGACCCGGACATTTGCCAGACTGCATTACCGATACAGCTGACACAATTTCTGTCAGGGATATTGGGATCTCCAGTGCATCTTTCAGGTTGGGTGTGAGTTTTGGCATGTTGGTCTTTTCGAAAAACTGAGAAGATAAATTCTTGTTGGTTTGGGATTCTGAAGTATATAAATGGGAATAAAAGTCCTTAAATGCTCTGTTAATTTGTAAATGATCTAGAGTTGTGGTGCCGTTCTCTAATTGGATCTTAGGGATGATTTGTTTAGCCATGGCACCCTTCAACTGATTTGCCAGTAGTTTTCCTGACTTTTCTCCATGTATGTAAAATGATGATTTACTTTTCAAAAGTGATTGTTCTATTGAGTATGTAGACAATAAATCAAACTTAGTTTTGAGTTCTACTTTTTTTTGTACAGATTAGGGCATTTGTTTTGAGCATATTGTTGATCAATTTCTTTTATCTGCTGGGCTAAATCAGTTCTTTCTTTTTGAGATTTTTGCCTCAGCCGGGCGGTATATGAAATGATTTGTCCCCTAAGATAGGCCTTAACACTAGGAATACCAAACATATGTACTTGTACATATTTTACATATAGCTCCCATGGGAGACTGTAAAATGACAGATTGAGGAATTTGCATTCCATTAGGTGTGTGTGACCCCCTGGGGCTGAAGTCTTTTGTGTGCTCAAAACATCCCCCCAGTAGCATAAACAAAACATCTCCCCCATATTCCAACAACAACATTCCTTCTGTAGGTTGAAAGTGCAGCTTTTTACAACACAGACCAAACTTTTGGAGATGTTGATGACTCTTTGCAAATGTCAACGCTAGAAACTTCAGTTTATTTTATAGATACTGTATACGTTTTATACTTTTTATACTACTATGCAAAAACTCAGGACAGTATTACACTTTTATTATTTCATTTTATGCTTATGTTCATTGGGTGTTTGGTGTTTTAGGGGTGTTTGGTGTTTCAGTGTTGGTGTAAATTTTCATACTTTTATACTATTATGAAAAAACTCAGGACAGTGTTACACTTTTTTACTATTTTACTATTTTATGCTTATGTTTATTAAATGTTTTAGTGTTTAGTGTTTAGATGGTTACTGTTGCACCGAGGGACTGAGAGAAACGCAATTTCGGTCCTGTGTATGTCCTGTACATATTGCAGTTCTGACAATAAAGTTGACTTTGACTTTGACTGCCTCTAAGCGAGCAGGTCCCCGGTTCAAATCCTGGTCCGGGGGCCTTTCTGGGTGGAGTTTGCATGTTCTCTCCGTGCATGCGTGGGTTTTCTCCGGGTGCTCCGGTTTCCTCCCACAGTCCAAAAACATGCATGTTAGGCTGATTGTTAACTCTAAATTGACCCTAGGTGTGAGTGAGACAGGTCCCTCTTGTAAATGAGTCCCCGTGGCTCAACGAGTCCAGCCTGTATAAATAAAGGTTGAATGAATGAATGAACAAACTGATATGGAGAGAACACAAATTCTGTAAGAATAAAAATACTAAATCTATTACAGTACTGTACAAAGTCAGAGACCCATTGAATGATAAAGCTCTGTATTTGTTGTATAACACAATCATTTTTCCACACTCAAAAGTATGAATGTTTACATGAAAACTGGAGTGAAACAACTTTATTCAATTTTATTTCACTCAGCATGTAGCTTGCAGATAGGCAGATAGGCAGCCGTGGCATAGTGGTAATGGCACTCGTCCACCGATCGGAAGGTTGGAGGTTCGAATCCCGTTTCCCCACACCATGTGTCGTTGTGTCCCTGGGCAAGACACTTAACCCCGAGTTTCTCCCGGTAGGACTGGATGGCGCCTTGCATGGCAGTCTGCCGCTACCGGTGTATGAATGTGTGTATGAATGGTTGGATGGTTGGTATTGTAAAGCGCTTTGGGGCCCCTCATAGGGGGCTGGAAAGCGCTATATAAATAAGCTCCATTTACCATTTGTCCTTCGTCCAGGAAGGACAAAGATGCCTTCCTGACAAAACCGCCGTTCACATAAAGCGCATGTGTCTCCGCGGAGAAACTTATGAACCGACACGGTCCATAGCAGGGTTTCCAGGCCGAAGGCCTGTAAGTCGATGTCCTCGTAAGTCGGGGACCACCTGTACAATCCCGCCGCCTTCAGATAAAAGTGACCAATGCAATCCCGCCTTGACCGTGGAATAGGTGATATTTAGTATTTTTATTCTTACAGAATTTGTGTTCTCTCCATATCAGTTTGTTCATTCATTCATTCAACCTTTATTTATACAGGCTGGACTCGTTGAGCCACGGGGACTCATTTACAAGAGGGACCTGTCTCACTCACACCTAGGGTCAATTTAGAGTTAACAATCAGCCTAACATGCATGTTTTTGGACTGTGGGAGGAAACCGGAGCACCCGGAGAAAACCCACGCATGCACGGAGAGAACATGCAAACTCCACCCAGAAAGGCCCCCGGACCAGGATTTGAACCGGGGACCTGCTCGCTTAGAGGCAGTCAAAGTCAAAGTCAACTTTATTGTCAGAACTGCAATATGTACAGGACATACACAGGACCGAAATTGCGTTTCTCTCAGTCCCTCGGTGCAACAGTAACAATCTAAACACTAAACACTAAAACATTTAATAAACATAAGCATAAAATAGTAAAATAGTAAAAAAGTGTAACACTGTCCTGAGTTTTTTCATAATAGTATAAAAGTATGAAAATTTACACCAACACTGAAACACCAAACACCCCTAAAACACCAAACACCCAATGAACATAAGCATAAAATGAAATAATAAAAGTGTAATACTGTCCTGAGTTTTTGCATAGTAGTATAAAAAGTATAAAACGTATACAGTATCTATAAAATAAACTGAAGTTTCTAGCGTTGACATTTGCAAAGAGTCATCAACATCTCCAAAAGTTTGGTCTGTGTTGTAAAAAGCTGCACTTTAAACCTGCAGAAGGAATGTTGTTGTTGGAATATGGGGGAGATGTTTTGTTTATGCTACTGGGGGATGTTTTGAGCACACAAAAGACTTCAGCCCCAGGGGGTCACACAAACCTAATTGAATGCAAATCCCTCAATCTGTAATTTGACAGACTGTGGTAAGTGTAGTACTCATCTGAATATTCTGGTATTCCTAGTGTTAAGGGTATCCCAAACGGTTGACAATGGGATCCCAGGAGTTCTGTTTATGGATAGAAAGAAGGTTATTTCTTTTTCTATAAATGTAACAAAATCATTGTTTGACAGTAACGTTGAATTGAATCTCCACTGTCTACTCCTTATAGGAATGTCAGGGAGGGACAAAGACAGAGTGACAGGTGCATGGTCTGAGATGACAATACTGTGGTAGTCACAGCCACGGACAGAGGGAAGAAGTTTGTTGTCCATGAAAAAGTAATCGATCCTCGAGTATGAATGATGAACATGAGAAAAAAAAGAATATTCTCTCTCAGCTGGGTGTAAAAAACGCCATACATCGCACAGGCCATACTTAGATAGAAAGGCACGAATAGTGTGGGACGACCTGCTGGCTGTGGCAGGGTTTGTAGAGGATCTGTCCAAAACTGGGTCCAACCAGCAATTCAGGTCACCACTGAGTATCAATGAGTATGTGTTTAGGTCCGGGAGCAGTGAAAATAATTTCTCAAAGAAACCAACATCATCCGTATTTGGGGCATAAACGTTAACTAGCACTACTGGTGTGTTGTACAATTTACCGGAAACAATCACAAAACGACCATATTTATCTGAGTTAACTTGAAAAGGTTCAAATGAAATGTCTTGACTGATGAGGATCGAGACGCCCCGAGCCTTTGCTCGAAATGAGGAATGGAAACTCTGCCCGTGCCATGTTTGCAGTAATCGTTTGCTATCGTCACTTCTAATGTGAGTCTCCTGCAGGAAAGCAATGCCTGTATTTAACTGTTTTAAATGAGAGAGCACCTTCCTTCTCTTGACGGGGTGGTTTAAACCTTTGACGTTCCAGCTTGACAACACCAACTGATGTTGTGAAATAAAATTTATTTTTGTCTTCGTGTTTTCATTTCTGTAGAATGATAAAGATTTATTAAAAAGACACATGTACAGGTTAAACAGAGAATTGTGATCATGAACACAGTTCTGTCCTAATGCTACTCAAATGACCATTGTGTCTGTCCTGGCCTCTCTGGTTCTGCATGTTTGCTTAGCCAGAGAGGGATCAGAACAGCTTAATCTATGTGTGGTGGCCTGTGTGGATCAGGTCAGGTACAAAATGCATCCATTCCCTGAACCTGTTTTATTTGATGGATCTAAAAGTGTGTAGATTTATAATGTTGTGTAAGCTACTTTAAGACAAAATAAGACATGATTGCATAAACATTTGTAAAACAGTTAATACCTGGATTATAAAACACTTGTGTATTAATAGTGGTGTACTAGTTTAAATCAGATTAACATATAGAACTGTGTAACATATAGAACTATGCTGAGGCTAGCCTGTATAAATAAAGGTTGAATGAATGAATGAATATTATCATTCCCTCTTAAAACGCAACTCTATAAGCTGAAACAAGCAATGGAAAATTCCTGTTTTTAAGATAGAAGCTTCTGGTAGTTGAGGAGAGGCAACAGTCTCTGAAACAAAACTCCTCTTATCAGTTGAGAAGCAGGCAACACCCTACAAGAAAACAAAACACCCTACAAGAGAACAAAGCAAAACTGCTCTTATTGGTTAAAGCAGGCAACACCCTACAAGAAAACAAAGCAGAACTTCTCTCATTGGTTGAGAGTAGGAAACACCCCACAGAAAGAGTATAAAAGTATAGGTTTCCCTCCTCCATCAGACAACGCAGGAAGAAGCCACGAGGGAGTAACTTTCAGGTTGTATGGCCTTGTCTCCTTGAATGCGCATTCATGTTCTCTTTGTTTTATCTCTCTTTCTCTCTCTCTCTCTCTCTCTCTCTCTCTCTCTCTCTCTCTCTCTCTCTCTCTCTCTCTCTGTCTTCTCATTTGGATCATATATATGGCTTATAAAATATAACAAATGTATTCTGTGACTTTTAAACTTATGAATAATTAAAACTGGTTTTGGAACTTTAAAGTGCGCGTCTGTCATTTTTCAGTGTATCTCTTTTCTATCCAAAGTGAAACCAAACAACGAGCTCTGGGCGAATAAAGAGCAACGCCGACAATTTTGGAGGTCCCACCGAGATTGGTTGCACGCGGACAGGAAGGGACAGCACGAGTCCAGAACACTGATCAGTGACCAGTCACCTCAACAAAAAAGGTAGGCAGATTCCTGTTTAAACGAAATCTGTGATTGGAATTTTATAGGCAAATTTAAACTCAGTGTGTTGGACTCCAAAATAAGGAAATAAAACGAGTAAGTGTATGTATACGTAAAGTAAAATAATAATACCCAAGTCCCAGGTAAAAACACGCAGTGGTCGCGCCTCCCAAAAGCCGACGGGCTTCTGGAACAGAGGGATTCGGGGTTTTAGGATAAATAAATAATTTATCCGCCGCTGTTTCCTGTAACTCTGAAGACCAAGTTAAACTGTAAACTTGCTAGGTTAGTGGCTAGCTTAAAACAGTGACAATTTAGACTTACTTATAATTTGAGACTAAATAAGTAAAGTGCGGGACTGGGGTGAGAGTTTGAAATAAACGCGCTAACATTCGCTGATAAAATAATCCGATAAGAGTTCCAAACTTGGACCAGTTAAATAAAATAGAATAAATTAGTCACAGAATACTAAATCTTTTTCATGTTCTAAATTAATGAGGTTTCTTACGTGAGGAGTCAACACACATACCAATCTTATTTTACCCTCAAAAGGTTCTAAAAAAAATTTTTTTTCATTGCTGAAGTTTTCTGGTGTCAGAGTCTCGCGTGACTGTTGGGTTGGTCCGTCTTACATGTTGTCTGTCCTGTGAATCATAAGGTCAGCGCAAGCTGGTCTGTCTTGTATGTTGTTTGTCCCGTTGAAAAATAAGGTCAACGTGTGTATGTGAGAAAAAGAAAGAGAAAAGTTCCGGAGTTGTACACGGCCATAAGGAACGCTCAGTCTTTCTGACCCTTCCAGTGTGGAAGGCACCCGTGTATTCACTGAGTCCTGGTTCCTGTGACAATAAAGAGTAATAGGGTGTGGTGTGTGCATGCTTAACTGTGAGAATGGACCAAGACATAAAAACTGAGATGGAAGGCAGCTTTAGCCAGAAGTGAGAGAGTGCATCATTTAAACCCATAGAAGAACAAAAAAAGATTTTAATACAAGCGATAACCATATCAATGCAGGACCGAAAACAGGAAAAACAGCTTTTAAAGAAAATAGAAGAAATAAATGACAAAACGGGCAAAAGTAACGTGGTGAGTTTAATTTGGGAAAAAATAAGGAAGTGTAAGGAAGAAATAGAAGGTTTCGAGAAACAAAAGAAGGAAGCCAACGCCCTAAAAAAGGGGAAATATCGAAAATTGTTGACTGCATCAGATAGCAGTTGTAAAGAGTGGTTTAAACTAGTTCTGATAGCACAGGGGGTGTTTCATTTGCTGACTATGGATAAGAGTGAGAAAACAGGAAGTCTTGAGCCTCCGCCCTATTCTAACAGTGGCATCTCGTCAGCCCCACCGGTAAAGAGCATGCACCCGGTATATCAGATAGAGGGAGGTAAAATAAAAATAGAGGAAGCTCCCTCCACCTTGGAACAAGAGAATTTCGTGACATCAGAGAATCTGGTTACTAGGAATGAGGTGGGATCAGTGAGCGCATCAGATTTCAGAGACTTTATAAAAACACTTGGGTCCCAAAAGGTAGCTGCCAGCTCCATAACACCACCAATGTCACAGGCGGTGTTTTACCATCCGGGTACCCCAGGGCCCCTCTCGCTCACCTCAAGTGAGACATCAGGGCAAGGATATGTTCCCCTTGACGCACCCGGATGGGGAAACAGGCCTGAATTAACTGACAGAATGTTAAATCTGACACCCCACAACACATCAAGGCCCAGGAATCCCTCCTTGGCCGAAGGCCCTCTTCGGATCACTTCAGATGTTATAACATCTCTTCCTCTTCCATCCAATCGGATGGGGACCACCAGTACACCACTTCCCCTCTACACCGACACACCCAGTACACCACTTCCTGTGACAACACACCCCAGTACATCTAGTCTTATAGAGCACGAGGAAACGCAAGGGTTTGAGAATTGTCCTCTTTCCAACAGCAGCTATCCCTTGCTCCAAGCAGGTACACAAGTCAGGTACAAACCTTTTGCTTTGGGAGACATTCAGGCCTTGGTGGAGAAATTGCCCCCGCTAACAGAGGGGGGTAGCAAATGGTTGAACTCAGTAGACAGCCTCACTAAGGGTATCACATTGGCAGTAGGAGATGTGAGAGCTTTGTTGGGAAGATGTGTAACATCCACCAGGATGGATGAATTGGAACGGGCAGCAGGTTGGAATCGCACAGTTCTCGACTCAGAACCCATGACAAATCACTTACATAGGTTTGCAGGAGCCCTTAGAGAGGCTTACCCGCTCCCAGAGGGTTCAGGGGTGCCTAAGTTTCATTGGAAACCTGGGCAGAATCCAACAGCTTATCTAGATCAGTGTAAACAAGAATGGCACGATAGAACTCACTGTCACGGACAAGGTGCGGGACAGAGGTACTTCTTTAGACAAGCTATCCTTGATGGTGTTCCAGCAGCCGTCAGTAAAGCAATGAAAGCAAACCCTGACCTCCCCACTGCTGATGCAGAGAAATGGGAACGTCACTTAGTTCATCATCTGCAGGAAGCAGCAGATGAGGAAGTAAAAAGTTCAGCTGATTTAAAAGACATGCAAACTCAGCTGCTGAAATTACAACTAAAGCAAGTTAGAGATGTGGTGCAATCAAAGAGAGAGTCCAAACAGATGGTTGCTGGGAAGGAAGGTATGATTACCATCCCACAGCAGCACACACCACCCCAGCCATATTATAATACGTCATCTCAGGGTCCGGTCAGGGGGCAGTGGAGGAGAGGAGGAAGAGCTCGGGGCAGGGGCTATAGCCGAGGTAACCTGCAGGGAAACAGAGCACAAGACGTCTGCCATTTTTGTCAAAAGCCAGGACATTGGGCCCGTGACTGTTACCATAAACAAGCACAGTCACAGAGGGAAGGACGCCTTCACTCAGCTCCCAACTCACAGATGGCTCCAGCTGGCCAGCACCCGGCTCTACAAAGAGAGTGGGCCCAAGACTCAGGGTCCAACTCTTCTTACCAGCAATGACACACCCCACAGAGAAACCAGTCCATAGGGGGAGGTGCAGACCCTATGATACGGATGAAGGTCATGAACAAAGACTTGTCCTTCTTAGTGGACACAGGTGCCACATACTCCACGTTGAATGACCTGGACTTTTCTGAACACGCCACATCTGACACTGTGTCAGTGGTAGGCTTCTCTGGGGTGCAACAAAAACTGCCTTTAACTGAACCTCTCCTGATTACAGCAGGACCGCAGACTTTGACTCATCCTTTTGTTCTGTCCAAGGATGTACCGGTAAACCTGCTGGGTAGAGACTTGCTGAAAAAGATGGGGGCAACCATTTTGTGTGAACCAACTGGGCTGAAGGTCACTCTGCCCAATGGGACTTGTTGGACTTGTTCACAATCATCTTCCTCTCCAGCCTCACAATGTCTACTCAAACCAATGCAGGAGGAGGTCGCTGACATCTACTGGGCCTTGCTACGCCCTGAAACCACACAGCAACTGGGCATCTACTCTGCGTACTTGTCTTGGAAGCCGTGGCTTGATGCTCTGCGACCCTATGTTCCCACTCCAGATCCTTTACATCTGACACTCTTGTATGACCGTGACTCTGATGATTGTTTTAGAGAGCATTTTGCCTCTACTTTGCAAGATACTGAGTGGCTTTTGACCTCAGATAAGATCATTGTAGGTCCTCAGGGGGTGGCCTCACATGTCACCCTATCACCATCTCAACTTGAATGGTATAGGATGTCATCTGAAGCAGCACCACATGTTTCACTTGCTCTTTCGCCTTCACACCAGGCTAAGGATTTAGGACCAATGGTAAAAACAGTCATGGACGCACTTGATTGGTGTCCCACACAGCTTCCATCAGTTGCTTTTTCACCATCAACAGATTGCTATATTATTGATGTTTCAGCTCAGGATTTGGGAAAATTAGATCATGAACTTATTTCAAGAGAACATGGCAGGGAAAAGACTGATCATACCGAGGTCCCTGCTATGCTTGATACGCTCCCACAATCCCTTTGGTCTCAAGGTCCAGAGGATGTGGGATTAGTAAACTGTGATCCCATCACTTTTGAACTTCTCTCCACTGAGCCAATATGGTTGTATCAATACTCACATAAGCCAGAAGCCGCAGAGGGGCTGAGCAATACGGTTTGGGGGTTATTAAATGCAGGAGTACTAGAACCGTCTAATTCACAGTGGAATACTCCCATTTTGCCAGTCGAGAAAGCAGGTACAGGAAAGTACAGAATGGTGCATGACCTTAGGTCAATTAATGCAATCCTTAAGACTCCCACCTGCCCTGTTCCAAATCCATACGTGGCGTTAACAAACTTGAATCCAAAACAGAAATGGTTCACTTGCATTGACTTGGCTAATGCCTTCTTTTGTCTCCCTTTGTCAAATGATGTACGAGACATTTTCTCTTTCACTTTTAATGGCCAACAGTACCGATACACGCGTCTCCCTCAGGGGCTTGCATTGTCCCCTGGAATATTCAATCAGGTACTAAAAGACCTGTTGGTTCAACTTCCTCTTCCTGAAGGCACCACTTTGCTTCAATATGTTGATGATTTATTGATAACATCAGAATCACCTGAAGACTGTCTCAAAGCCACCCATGACATTCTTCTTCTTCTTCATGATGCAGGTTTCAAAGTGAGCAAAACAAAACTTCAAGCCGTCCATACCCAGGTATCCTTCTTGGGACGGTTAGTCTCGGCTCGAGGAACAACGCTTTCTCCTGAGCACAGAGCTTCCATTTTGAATCACCCAAAGCCTAGCGCGGTACAGGAAATGTTGTCTTTTCTGGGGTTGACGGGGTATAGCAGACATTATATACCTGATTACAGTGAACTCACTACTTCCCTTCGAAACATGGTTAAGGAACAGGGGATGAGAAAATTAAAGTCCAAACTCGTTTGGAGTCTTGAAGCAGAACAGTCTTTCATAACTCTCAAACA
>JBBPBX010111249.1:0-10758 GCA_038048925.1 Garcialebias charrua | reverse complement strand
AAACAGAAGTTTTAATCATTGGACCGGAGGTTCAAAAGAAAATACAATTCAGAAATTACAATCTCCGTCTTTAAAACCTTCCAAAAAAGTAAGAAGCCTGGGGGTTCTTTTTGACTCTGAGCTTACATTTATATTTCATATTAAACATACAGTCAAAACAGGTTCCCTTATCAGTCAGTCCACTCAGTGCAACATATGACTATGGGAATTGCGCCGCCGCGAGGTTTACTGAAGTAATACATTCACGCCTTGAAAAGGCAGGTGGGCGTCAGCGTCATCGAAGAGGCCCCGCCCTCTTTGTATAAAAGAGGCTGACGCCCCACCTTCATCCTCTTTTATGCCCTTCACCTCGCTTACACCTGAACTTAATAATAATAATAATGAATCCAATTTATAACGCACTTTTCATTAATGAAAATCTCAAAGTGCTACAAGGAGCAACAGAATTAAATGACAATAAAACAAATAATAAAACAATTAAAATCAATAACAATATCAGCTAAGATCAAAAGTAGAATCATGAGGAGGTAGAGTATGCTTGGTCGAAAAGAAAGGTCTTCAAGCCGCTCTTAAAGTCAACCACAGACTGTGGGGCTCTTAGACAGTCAGGAAGAGAGTTCCACAGGCGGGGGGCAGCCACACTGAAAGCCCGGTCTCCCATGGTCCTCAATTTGTCGTTGGACTCTCTGTAGCCCCTTTCATAAGACAGCTCAGTCCGGGCCTGATGCGTGTTCGGTCCTCCAACGAGCATTCAGAAAAAACACGAAGGCGCATAGGCGAGTTAATTTTACTCGCCTCTGATGCGCCCCTGATCCGCCAGCAGAGGTAGTGTCAGGGCCGGATCTGAGCCGGGCAGACCCACTTGTGAATGCAACCCGTGGATCCACGCTCAGAATATGATGATGACAACAGTGAGCGACCGCAGGATTAATCAACAAGCAGATTTATTAACAAGGGAATATTAAAAATGACACGAAACAGCAACTTGTAAAAGTTAGTTTGGATCTTTTTTTCTCTCTCTCTGTACAACAGAGGAGCATTGTGTGTGCGCGCGCTGATCAGTGCAGCTGTAGATGTGAGGAAATATTAAAAATGACACGAAACGACAACTTGTAAACGTCTGACGTCTGTCCCACAATAAATACGTCGTGGTCCAGTTCAGCTCAGCTGTGTTCTGCTCCATGCCTCTTTTGGAGCCGCGCTGCGGGTTCACTTATGAAAACGTTTATGTGAGCGGGGCCTGCCCGCCTTCAACTGTGGTCTTATGAATGACCTGGGGAGGAATAAAGCTGGACTGGTCTGTGCGGCAATTGCGCGGATTTGACTTATGAAAGGGGCTTGTGACTGTATCGCTCGACTGGAGGTGAGCTCGCTCCCTACCCTGAGTGTACAGAGAAATTTCCTTCGTACTACTGGGTTAGCGAAAGCTAGCCCAGTGCCTTTTATTTATCCTTGAGGTTTTTTCTTCTCTCTTCGCAGCTTTGCTTGACTGTGCTAACTATGTCACTAGCTACGTCACTAGCTACCTAGCTAACGGAGATTAGTAAGCTAGCCAACGAGAGCGACTCGATGAAAGGACGTCTCTAGACCACGTTAGCTACATCTAACGAGCTCAACTCTTCTCAGCCATGGCTCCAGACAAGGGAAAACGAAAATCCAAAAATTCTAAGAAGACCAGCAGGCCAGCGAGCCCCAGCTCCCGAGCCTGCCCCAACGGCTACGGCTACTCCCTTTTGGCGACGGACATCCACGAGGCCTGTCCCGTCTGCCTGGGGATGTTGCATGCTAAGACAACGCTAGAATCCCCAGAGCCCTACCCTCACTGTAGCCAGATGCTTGAAGCTGTGAGAAAGTGTCGCGTGGACATAGTGGCCAAGGCCATGGGTGGCTCTGCGGTAGCGCGTGACCCAGACCTCACGGAGGCGCTCACTCCTACATCGGAGCTCGAGGCCGTAGACCTGTAGGACAGCGGCCACGCTGACTGGGGGGACATTATGGACATGGTGGCCCCTGTCGGGGACTCCACCGTTGAGTTTGATACAAGAAGCCTGTTACGCGCAGACGAGCTCTCGCTAACATCCATCCATCCATCCATCCATCTTCTTCCGCTTATCCGGGGTCGGGTCGCGGGGGTAGCAGCCTAAGTAGGGAGGCCCAGACTTCCCTCTCCCCAGCCACTTGGAGCAGCTCCTCCGGGGGAATCCCAAGGCGTTCCCAGGCCAGCCGAGAAACATAGTCCCTCCAGCGCGTCCTGGGTCTTCCTCTGGGTCTCCTCCCGGTGGGACGTGCCCGGAACACCTCACCAGGGAGGCGTCCAGGAGGCATCCTAACCAGATGCCCGAGCCACCTCAACTGGCTCCTCTCGATGTGGAGAAGCAGCGGCTCTACTCCGAGTCCCTCCCGGATGACTGAGCTTCTCACCCTATCTCTAAGGGAGAGTCCAGCCACCCTGCGGAGAAAACTCATTTCAGCCGCTTGTATCCGAGATCTTGTTCTTTCGGTCATAACCCAAAGCTCATGACCATAGATGAGGGTGGGAACGTAGATCGATCGGTAAATTGAGAGCTTTGCCTTTCGACTCAGCTCTCTCTTCACCACGACAGACCGGTACAGCGCCCGCTTCACTGCGGACGCTGCACCTATCCGCCTATCGATCTCACGCCCCAGTTTTCCCTCATTCGTGAACAAGATCCCGAGATACTTAAACTCCTCCACTTGGGGCAGGACCTCCTCCCCGACCCGGAGAGGGCATGCTACCCTTTTCCGGCTCAAGACCATGGCCTCGGATTTGGAGGAACTGATCCTCATCCCGGCCGCATCGCATTCAGCTGCAAACCGCTCCAGCGAAAGCTGTAGATCACGAGCTGATGAAGCCAATAGGACCACATCATCTGCAAAAAACAGAGAAGCGATTCTAAGGTCACCAAAACGGATCCTCTCAACACCTTGGCTGCGCCTAGAAATTCTGTCCATAAAAGTTATGAACAGAATCGGTGACAAAGGGCAACCTTGGCGGAGTCCAACTCTCACCGGAAACGAGCCTGACTTACTGCCGGCAATGCGGACCAAGCTCTGACACCGGTCGTACAGGGACCTAACAGCCCTTATCAAAGGGCCTGGTACCCCATACTCCCGGAGTACCCCCCACAGAACCCCCCGAGGGACGCGGTCGAATGCCTTCTCCAAGTCCACAAAACACATGTAAACTGGTTGGGCAAACTCCCACGCACCCTCCAGGACCCTGCTGAGGGTGTAGAGCTGGTCCAGTGTTCCACGACCAGGACGAAAACCACACTGCTCCTCCTGAATCCGAGGTTCGACTATCCGACGGACCCTCCTCTCCAGAACCCCTGAATAGACCTTACCAGGGAGGCTTAAGAGTGTGATCCCCCTATAGTTGGAACACACCCTACGGTCCCCCTTTTTAAATAGGGGAACCACCACCCCAGTCTGCCAATCCAAGGGAACTGCCCCCGATGTCCACGCGATATTGCAGAGTCGCGTAAGCCAACACAACCCTACAACATCCAGAGCCCTAAGGAACTCCGGGCGAATCTCATCCACCCCCGGAGCCTTGCCACCGCGGAGCTTTTTAACCACCTCGGCGACCTCAGCACCAGAGATCGGAGAACCCGACCCAAAGTCCCCAGGCTCTGCTTCCTCAGTGGAAGACGTGCCAGTAGGATTGAGGAGGTCTTCGAAGTATTCCGCCCACCGACTCACAACATCCCGAGTTGAGGTCAGCAGCACGCCACCTCCACCATAAATGGTGTTGGTCTCGTACCTCTTTCCCCCCCTGAGACGCCGGATGGTGGACCAGAATCGCCTCGAAGCCGTACGGAAGTCATTCTCCATGGCCTCTCCGAACTCCTCCCACGCCCGAGTTTTTGCCTCAGCAACCACCCGAGCCGCATGCCGCTTGGACTGCCGGTACCTATCAGCTGCTTCCGGGGTCCCACAAGCCAAAAAGGCCCAATAGGACTCCTTCTTCAGCCTGACAGCATCCCTCACTGCCGGTGTCCACCACCGGGTTCGAGGGTTGCCACCTCGACAGGCACCAACAACCTTGCGGCCACAGCTCCGATAAGCTGCCTCGACAATAGAGGCGCGGAACACGGCCCACTCGGACTCCATGTCCCCCGCCTCCCTCGGAACGTGTTCAAAGCTCTCCCGGAGGTGGGAGTTAAAGCTCCGTCTTACGGGAGACTCTGCCAGACGTTCCCAGCAGACCCTCACGATACGTTTGGGTCTGCCAGGTCTGACCGGCATCCTCCCCCACCATCGGAGCCAACTCACCACCAGGTAGTGGTCAGTAGACAGCTCCGCCCCTCTCCTCACCCGAGTGTCCAAGACATGCGGCCGCAGATCAGATGAGACGACAACAAAGTCGATCATCGAACTGCGACCTAGGGTGTCCTGGTGCCAAGAGCACATATGGACACCCTTATGCTTAAACATGGTGTTCGTTATGGACAATCCATGACGAGCACAGAAGTCCAATAACAGAACACCACTCTGGTTCAGATCAGGGGGGCCGTTCCTCCCAACCACACCCCTCCAGGTCTCACTGTCATTGCCCACGTGAGCGTTGAAGTCCCCCAGTAGAACAAGGGAGTCCCCAGGAGGCGCACTCTCCAATACCCCCTCCAAGGACTCCAAAAAGGGTGGGTTAGAAATAGTCGGACTCACCTCAACGCATGGCTCTGGCTCTGGAACCAGTTTCCTTGAGAGGGGTTGGACACTCTTCCACTCTGGAGTTGCCCCTGGTGAGAGGCGCCGAGCAGGAGTGGGCATACTTGTTGCCCCCCATCTTGGTGCCTGTACGTTGGGGTTCACCCCGGTGAACGAGAGGGTAGCCTCCCTTCGCCTACGTGTGGGGGGACGGGCTCTGACTGTTGTTTGTGCCTATGCACCAAACGGCAGCTCAGACTACCTACCCACCCTCTCGCTAACATCTTCGGGTGAAATATCAGACGATGAAGCTGAAAACAAGGATGAGGGAGAAGAAGATGACTTCTCCCAGAGTCCGACGACAGCTCACCCAGAGACAGATGTCTCCATCCCCGCTCTGTTCGACCCGTGTCGCAGGGCGACGGACACGCTATAGATCAGCTGGCCAGAATCCCCACCTCGCCAACAGGTTATGAGGTAGGCGGGGAACTACTTCTTCGCAAAGCAACAGTCAGCCATGAGGCACAGGATGCTGATTTTTCCAGATTTCCTGACAGAGCTGACTCGCACATGGGTTGAACCCAGAGCTCCCATGCTTCTGCCTCTCTCTCAGTTCCTCGACATCGCCGGCATGAAGGCAGCAGGAATAGCCACCATCCCGCAGATGGAGGACATGCTGGTGGTCCACTTAGCCCCCAGAACATCGGGCTCCAAGCCAACTCTGTCCAGCAAGGCCTGCCGCGCCTCTGCCTCCGAGCTTGAAAAATGATATCGAGCTCAGGGCCTCGCGGTCCGCGCCATGAACGCTTCAGCCATGATGCAGGCCTACTTGGCGGAGAAGCTGCAGGAATGCCAGCAAACAACAAACAAAAAGGATTCGGAAGAAACCCTGGAGGAAGCCCGCAATGTGACAGACTTCGTCCTTAGGATGATGGGGACTGTAGTCATCGCTCAGGAGAGATGCATGGCTGAAGTGGTCATCGTCCAGCGTCATTTGTGGTTGACCTTGATGGACCTACCGGAGGGCCAGCGGTTCCCGTTCCTCCACCACCCTCTCGAGCTGGCGGGGCTCTTTGGAGGGGCTCTGGAACGCATCCAGAGCAGGCTGGAGCAAAGACGAAAACAGGCTGAAGCCCTGAGCGAGGGGATGCCGAGAAAAGCTTTTTTGCCCCCGAGAGAGGCCAGTGGGAGCAGAGCCGTGCAGCATAGACACCGCTCAGCCACACGCCATCCCCCGTAAAAAAGGCCAGCATTTGACGGGGAGCATCGACCGAGACCCGTAGCGGGACCATCTCAGGCTGGCCAGGCATGGTCCAGGAACAGGTTTGTTCCTTGCCAAGTGGTCTTGCCAAGCGGTCTTGCCAAGATCTTCCTCGACGAACCGGGACCGAAGGCAGAAGTTGGCCTCACGAAACAGGACCACTTCACAGTTTTACAGGTTCGCTCGCCCATGAGGTACGGGAACACTGACTTTTAAACCCAGACTTTATGTGTGAAATGCAGCAAAAAGCTGGTGACATTTGTGTGTGCACAAAACATGTTTCTGTTGTATGTGTAAAAAAACGAATTGTTCTTTAAAACACAAAAATAAAGTTTCAAAAGTATATCCTACCCTATGTCTTGACTCAAAAAAAAACAACAACATAACACTATTTTTATGAAAACAGTCTCGATAAAGGGAGAGGGCAATTACCCCTCCTCCCTCGTGAAACACAAGGTGTCAGGCAAGACAATGATTCTCAGCGGGACGTCATGGGTCTGTCTGCCACAGGCAGACTTCCTGGCGACCGCTGGCGGATAGGTCAGCTCTTCGAAGGGCGGCCAGGTGGGGGTCACTGCTCATCCCCCCACACCATCGACACAAAAACAACCCAGAATACGTATGCCTCACAGGCTCAGCGCACACGCTCAGGCCTGGAAGACGTGTCATCCAAACACGTGGGTCCTGTCGACTTTCAGTCGGGGACTCCGACTGCAGTTCCACAAGCAGCCACCCCCTTTCACTGGGGTGCTGCTGTCCAACATAAACCCAGATGGTGCCCACGTTCTGCAGGAGGAAATCTCTACAATGCTAGAGAAAGGAGTAATAAATGTTGTTTCAAACCACAATGTACACAAAGGTCACTACAGCAAGTACATCCTTGTGCCAAAACTGGATCTCAGAAGCCTGAACAAAAAGATAAAAACGTACAAATTCAGGATGCTCACACTGAGGCAGGTAATCCAGTCGGTGAGACCGAGGGATTATTTCTGCAGCGTCGATTTGAAAGATGCATTTTTCCACATGATCATCCTGGCACGACACATAAAATATCTCAGTTTTGCCTTCGAAGGAAAAGCATTCGAATTTCTGGCCCTCCCTTTCGGGCTAAAATTTGCACCAAGATCATTTAGGAAATGTCTGGATGAAGCCTTAACCCCACTGAAGGGTCAAGGGGTCAGAGTTCTAAATTATCTCAACGATCTGTTGATCCTCGTGCGTGACAGAGACCAGGCGTAGCAGCACTCATAGATGGTGATGACTCACCTGGAGGCTCTGGGTTTCGTAATAAACCTGCAGAAGAGCAATCTGATACCATCCCAGATTACTATATTTTTTGGTGTGCAGGTCAACTCCATTCTGTATAGAGCATGACTCTCAGAGGCTCGGAATTCATCCATCCACCTCTGCCTGGCACATTTTCAGCTGGGCCAGAGAGTGTCCCTCAAACTGTGCCAGCGTCTCCTGGGCCTTCTAGCAGTAGCCATTGTCTGTGTGCCTCAGGCCTTAGTAAAAATGTGCCCTCTACAAATATGGCTAAACAAACAAATGTACCCTATCCCTCCCAGATGGTCAGGGGGGATACTGATCAGCCCAGAGTGCATGAATGCTCTGGAACCCTGGAGGGCCCCTTCAGTGTTCAGGACAGGCGTCACGCTAGGACGAGTACTGTCTCGCGTGCTGATCACCACAGACGCTTCAAAGACAGGTTGAGGAGCTTTCTGCAGAAACCAGCAAGCCCAAGGGGTCTGGAAACAGCAGGAGGCAAGGTTCTACATCAACTTCCTGGAACTGAAAGCCGTGTTTTTGTCCATGAAGCACTTTTACAAGAAGGAGCTGATTACAAAACAACATGTCCTGATAAAATCGGACAACAGAACGACAGTGTCCTTCATCAACAGAGAAGGTCCCGACCCCTCCTCAGCTTGACACACAAACTGCTCATGTGATGTAGCTCCCAAATATTGTCGCTGAAAGCGACACATATCCCGGGTGAGCTAAACCATGGGGCAGATGCCCTCTCCAGAGGGCCCCTGCTCTCCTCAGTGTAGAGGCTTAACCCGCGTATCGTGGCAGCAGCAATACTCACTGCGCCGTGTATCATTTGATAAGGGAAACAAACTCATTGCTGGGAACAGATGCTCTGGCACATAACTGGCTAGCAGGGGCGCTATATTATGTGTTTCCTCCCATCCCCCTGATTCAGGCGACACTGGAACGGGTACGCAGGGGAGCTCTCTCCCTGATACTCATAGATCCCAGATGGCCACAGAAACCATGGTTCCCTGAAGTGATCTCACTGTTTTCAGGGAAACCATGGAGGCTGCCCCACCCACAGGGACCTGCTGACTCAGGTCCACGGGTAGCAACTTCACCCACGCCCAGAATTTTGGCTTCTCTAGGCTTGGCCGCTGAGAGGAACCGGCTGATGGCCTCCGGCCTGCCCGTTAATGTTATAAACACAATACAGGGAGCGAGAGCTCAGTCAACTCAGACTCTCTACGCTCACAAATGATGTGTTTTTGAGGCTTGGTGTCTAGAGAGGAATATTATCTCATATTCCTGTGACCTGGTCCAGTTGCTCACTTTTCTACAAGACCTGCTGGAGAGGGGGTGCTCCTTCTCCACCATTAAGGGCTTCCTGTTGGCCATCTCAGCATGCCATGAAGGCTGGGGAGGTAAAACACCCGGTGCCCACCCTCTCATGATGCGTTTCATGAAGGGCGTACTGAGAAAAAGGCACCCCAGTAGGACTCTGGCCCCTGATTGTAACCTCTTGTTAGTCCTGGACGCTCTGTGTGAGCCTCCATTTGAGCCTCTTAGCAGCATTAAGATAGATTTATTATCTTATAAAACTGCTTTGCTCTTAACTCTGTGTTTAGCTAAGCATGTGGGTGACCTCCACGCTCTATCTGTACACCCAATGTGTACCAGGTTTGCCCCAGACTGGTCAAAGGTCCCCCTGCATCCAAACCCTGCATATGTTCCAAAAGTTCCAACTTTAAATCCTAGAAGTCTGGACTTTGAACTGTCAACATTTCCTCCTCCCCCTGTACTAACAGAGGGACAGAGGAGGCTGAATGCACTCTGCCCTGTGAGGGCCCTGAGTGCTTACATTGAAAGAATTGTCAGTTGGAGAAAAACAAACCAGTTGTTTGTGTGTTTTGCCAAGCCGGTTGCTGGCAGAGCCCTGTCAAAACAGCGCCTCTCACACTGGGTGACTGAGGCCATAAAAAGGGCTTACAGCAGTAAAGGTCAGCAAGTGCCCAATGGGGTACATGCCCATTCCACACGAGGCCTGGTGGCCTCATGGGCCTTATTCAGAGGTGTGCCAGTGGCAGACATATGTGCTATTGCCAACTGGGCTTCTTCAAACACGTTTGCAAAACACTACAGTTTGGATGTCATAGCATGTGATGTCACTCAGGCTGTCCTCTCTACCACAGAGTAGAGTACAACTGAAACGCATGCAGTATATAGGCATAAGTTCTCACGAGCATGCATTTCCAGAGCATTTTCAGGGTGTGAATGAAATACTTTTCCATAGTCATATGTTGCACCGAGTGGACTGACTGATAAGGGAACTGAAAGTTATGCACCATAACTCACATTCCCTGAAAGAAGGGAACGAGGTGCAACACATGTTTGCCCTTTCAATGCCTAAGCTCGGTGAAGTGCACTTGGAGGATGAAGGTGGGGTATCAGCCTCTTTTATACAAAGAGGGCGGGGCCTCTTCGATGACGCTGACGCTCACCTGCCTTTTCAAGGCGTGAATGTATTACTTCAGGTGAACCGCGCGGCGGCGCAATTCCCACAGTCATATGTTGCACCTCGCTCCCTTCCTTCAGGGAACGTGAGTTATGGTGCATAACTTTCAGATTTTACCATCTAAAAATATAGCCAGAATCCGTCCTCTTCTCTCTCACCAATACTGAGACTTTGATTCACACTTTTATTTCTAGTCGTCTAGACTATTCACTGCTTTCTGGTCTCCCGAAGAAAAAATTGTCCAGCCTTCAGCTGTTACAAAACTCTGCTGCTCGTGTGCTAACCAAGACCAGAAGGCTGGCTTATTTTCACCTGTTTTAAAATCATTGCATTGGCTCCCTGTGCGCCTTAGGATTGATTTTAAGATTCTTTTAGTGGTTTTTAAATGTTTCAATGGTCTCGCACCATCTTATCTTGCAGAGCTGCTATTACCCTATGAACCCCCGCAGACACTAATGCCCCTTTTCCACTGGTCGGCACGGGTCGATTATGACGTCATATGTGCGTTCCTCTGGCACTGGACTACTAACAGTTCCAATAGGAAGAACCTAGACTTACGGTGAGGCTTCTTTCTAGTACTATGGCCCCCGTCTGTGGAACAGTTTGCCGGAGAACCTGAGGGCCGCAGAGAATGTTGTTGTTTTTAAGAGCAGGCTTAAGACCCATCTTTTAAACTGCATATCCTGAACTGGTTCATCTCTGTTCAGTTTATACATTTTCAACACAATTTCATTTTATTTTATTTATTTACAAAGCATTTTGTGTGTATTGTTTGCTTTCATTTTGTGGGTTTATTGTTTATAATTCTGTACAGCACTTTTTCATTCATTCATTCAACCTTTATTTAGTCAGGTAAATCTCATTGAGCCTCGAGGGCTCATTTACAAAAGCGACCTGCTACAAACTAAAGAATGATGAACAGCAATGGTAGAATTTCCTTAAACAACAAACAAAAGAAAAGAAAAAAAAAACATAGGAGAGAAATAGAAAGTGAAATGCAAAGTATCAAAACTAGCAAAACACCACAAGGTAGATGTACAAAATCAAAAACAAGAAC
>JBBPBX010111248.1:0-10759 GCA_038048925.1 Garcialebias charrua | reverse complement strand
CGGTGCTAGCTTAGAGACGAGCTTCGAAGCTAATTTAGCTGTGGTTTCAGAGAGCTTACCCGTTAAAAACAGCTCGGACAGGCTTTGTACTCTGTTTAACATTTGTTGTGTTTTAGATTAAATTACTACAGAGGCTCGGACTGTTTTGCCTCAATAAGTTACATCTGGTGAGAGGAAAAAAACATATCTCTCTTTGAAGTCACCCTCCTAAGTAGTTTAGCAAACATGTCAAGTCAGTGTTTTCAGGCCTATCAATACAAAGTCTTGTGTCGTTTCTCAGTTCTTTATTTTTGCTTGTAAGGAGCAATACTTTATTGTAACATAAGTGGTGTTGTGTGAAACTTCGCGCTCTTTGAAGGTCTTTTCCTTTAAGACTTTGGCTGCTCATTCCACTCGTATTTTTTCTCTAGCCATTTTCAGTTTGTTGGGTTTGTTTTAAACAACAAGGTGGTTCCCAAAGAGCTGACAACTCTGACTTGCTGTAAATGATCAACTGAAGGATGATGCATTTCTATATCTTATCATATCTTTGTTGGATCTTTTTTCTTGTTTCTTGAAGACCTGACTTTTAGTTTCTATTCATTTGCAGTCAATAGTTTTATCACACATTTCACAATGTTATGATGCAAGGACTGGACAGAGAATTAGTTTTAAGGCTGCCAAAGTCTAAAGAGAAACTTTGTCAGATCTTCAGAAAGCTTACTACTGATCAAGACCATTTTAAAAGATGACAGGAATGTCTGACTGCTTGAAAGAAAATACAAAGATACAGAGATGAGATTACAGTATGTTGATATTCATTCATTCATTCATTCAACCTTTATTTATACAGGCTAGCCTCATTAAAACTGCTGACATACATATTTTGATTACACATTAAACATATGACCAAAATGCAGTGATGACTGTTCCTGTTATCTCAAAGGACATTTTAAAGTTACTTAATTAATATTCACATTTTATTAGCAATAATAAAACAATTATATTTAACAGCTTATGATTTTACAAACTTGTAAGAGGTAAAACTATTATTGAAAGACTTGCTTCACCGATTTCATTAACAAAAAATAAAAAAAGACATTTGAGACTGTACATTTGTGAAGGACTAAGTTAAGAACATATTTCCTTTTAAGTTAGGCCATGTTGTTCATCATCCCTAACCTTTTATGTACCGGTAAGGTTACCGATAATAAACAAAGCAAATCAGCCACACAACTTCCTTGTTTGACATCACTTATGTACCGGTACTGTAAATGAAATGTGCTGTTGGTGAAAAAAGCATTAAAAATTTAACCAGTTGGAAAATGTTTGCAACTGAATAAATAAAAATACAATACAGTACAAGATTATAGACCATAACTATTTTATTGACTGATCTACTTTCATAGTGTTGTCTAAGTTAGATTTATCTTTTAATGCAGTTTTACAATTAGGCTTCATGCTCAATTTTTTTTTTCTGTTACTATTATTCTGTTTAAAACATTTTTGTTGCCTCGGATACACAAATACCCTTGAGGCATAAAAACTGATTGGCGTTTCATCTTAAAAAGTGAGTTTTTGTGCTTTTTTTCCTTGTTTATCTCATTTAGACTAGAGAAATATTACATGGCTGAATTTCTCAATATGACTCCTAGAAGAAATTCTTGTGCAGGTTATAAAAGTTATTTTACATTTTACACAAGCTACAAGCAAAAGGGAGGATTTCCATTATTCTTATTTAACAAAATGTTTTATTTCAAGAGAAGTAAAACTATTTACCCTCTAATGGAAAATAAGGATTTGCAGAACGTCTGTCTTTATTTAACCAAATCTGACTAGTTTTTTTTTTCTTCAAACAATACAGTACTAACAATCTACGTACACATGTTAATTTTGTTTAAGGAAATCTGACATTTTTTGTATTATTTGATATTTAGTAGATCCTCTAATCATCAGTTCCAGAACCAACTGTTTCTGTAGGTTTTACTACTTGGTTAAAGGAGTTATGTATTTTTCTAAAAGACTAGAAAAACTGATAACAGTCAAAAACATTCAGTGATTTGCTTTAACTGTATTTTTTTAAAATTTATTTTAGGAACCCGGTTGCTCCCCTGACTCTCGATAATTATAATTTTTTTGCCTCCATCAGTGGGATCAATAATCATCAGTGCCAGAGTTTCCACAACGCAGGAGCTTTCCTTCCACACCCTCCACCTGTAGCTTCACATCGCTTCAGCCTGCCTCAGCTGTACCCATCTCTGTCTGTCGATGGCTGGGCGCGGCAGTGGCGGACCGAGCAGGCCTAATGGAGCCGCAGCAACAAACAAAATCTGCCAGTTCAAACTGGTCCTGCTGGGGGAGTCGGCGGTGGGCAAGTCCAGCTTAGTGCTGCGGTTCGTCAAAGGCCAGTTCCATGAATTCCAGGAGAGCACCATTGGAGGTAAAGAGCAAAGTGGTTTTGCTTTTTGTTTAGAGCAGT
Source organism: Garcialebias charrua (assembly GCA_038048925.1). NCBI lineage: Eukaryota > Metazoa > Chordata > Actinopteri > Cyprinodontiformes > Rivulidae > Garcialebias > Garcialebias charrua. The sequence goes on along the minus strand of JBBPBX010111248.1, from coordinate 8,301 downwards.
GGGTTTTTTTCTAACTCCCTTTGAGGCATATCTTAAACATCAGCTTTTTCTTTTAATGAGATTTACTGTGTTTTAAAGGTTTTACTGAACTGGGAGAGTTCCTTAGTAACTCTGGTTTAATATGAAATCATAAACGGATCAGTTAAAACAAATCTCTATATCTAAAAAAAAATAAAATAAAATCATATCGGAGTGAGAGGATGGCTATAAGGTGAGAAGGGAGGCCATCTATAAAAGGGAAGAAAAAAAAAATCTATGTATATTTTTAAATCTTTACTCTGTTCATGTCAGTTTTGTTAAATTTGTTTCCAAACATGAAGGGTCTTCATGGGTCCTAAAGCAAGAGCCTGAACTCAAATAACCTTTAAATAGAGCTAAGTGTTTGAAAGAAGTGCCAGATTATCTTCAAATAGAATAGAAATATTTGTTAAACCAAAATATAAAACCAGTTTGAAGGGTCGGATAACCTCAATTCAGGGAATTGGATTGTGGAATAGTTTGGAGACTGAAGTAAAAAATGCAAAAACAATGATTACATTTAAGAAAATGATCAAAACTGGACTACAGTATTGCAAAAATATATATGAAACACTGTTATGTATGTTGCTTTGTAGTTCGAAATTTATGGAGAATTTTTCTTCTTTTTTTAAAAAAGTTACTTAAAGATGATTGTTGTTTGATTTGATTGATTGTAAGAGGGGGCAGATATAAGATTTCTTTCTTCTTACTGCTACCCTTCATTTTATTTATGTGTTGTATAAGCTTAGTTTGTGGTATTGTTTTGTGTTGTATTTTAAAATGAATAAATTTGGTTAAATAAAAGTTTAAAGTACAGTAGTCTCAAAATCTGAGGAATAAACCTTAACCTGGTTTTTAACAGCCCAGAACCCCTCGGTATTTGAATGGGACCAATCCCATTAAATTACAAAAGATAAAATGGCTAATTTTAATTTGTTGTTTAAATTACGGTAGTCTGATCTTCTAAGTCTCCCTCAATCGTGACTTTTAAGATGGGAATTTATGAAACCATTGTTCTTTTTTCTCAGCTGCATTCCTCACTCAGACTGTCTGTCTGGATGACACGACAGTGAAGTTTGAGATCTGGGACACAGCAGGTCAGGAGCGCTACCACAGTCTGGCTCCGATGTATTACAGAGGCGCTCAGGCAGCCATCGTGGTCTACGACATCACCAACACAGTGTGTATCTCCTGCAAGATAAAACAAATCCATATACTTGCCAAGCAGAACTTGTTGTTCTTATATAAATAATGATGATTAAATAATTCTCATTCTACAAAAATCACAGAGCCAGTGTTTGGTTTGACTCGGGGATACAAGATATTCTGTGCTTTTAGGTTTTGTGTTATATTCTAATTAAATCTATACTAAGAATAAACCTGTGTTTGGATATTTTTAGGTTTTATATGCCTTAAAATAGCAGTTAGTATTAAATACTGCGAGGTAAAACAACACTAATCAGTTTGTTGATTCATTAGGACACTTTTGCTCGTGCAAAAAACTGGGTGAAGGAGCTTCAGAGACAAGCCAGTCCCAACATTGTGATCGCTCTGGCAGGCAACAAGGCAGACATCTCCGATAAGAGAGCTGTGGAGCTTCAGGTATGAAGATACAGTTACGATAAACAAGAAGGGTTAGATTCTTTGTATTTTAACAAATGCTCGCTGTCTATATATTAAATGTTCATAGGAGGCACAGGTTTATGCTGACGACAACAGCCTGCTCTTTATGGAGACTTCAGCCAAGACTGCCATGAATGTCAATGAAATTTTCATGGCTATTGGTAAGTACTGGATCCTTTTGTTTTTATTTACATGAATTCTTCAGGTTATGTACAGAGCTCATACAAATTCCTTACCTCGAAATATTCAATCTTATTTTATTAAGAGAGTCAGTAATTACAAATTAAAAGGACTAGAAATGTTTGTGAAACCAAAAATTCGAACAAATTCAAAGGAATGATGCACACAAGGAATAAAACTGTGGAATGTTTTGGATAATAATAGGCTCTTTGCACGTCAACTTCCGTGTTCCGGTCAATGCGGTTCACTCACTTCCGGTCTGTTGAACATGGCGTTTCATTCGAGGTGTTCGTGTTTTCAGGGCTTGCCCAAGCTGACTATTAACGATGTTAATCGCATTTGTAAGTCTCATCCAAAGCTCCAACGACTAAATTAGAGAAAGGCTTTAAGATGTATGCCTCGTCTTACATCCACAAACACGAAGGTGAGTTTTACTTTGCTTCGATTGTGTGGCTAACGTTAGCTTTAGCTAATGCTAGCAGGCATTTTTACCGGTGATTTTAGTATAAAATGTACCAATAAAGTACCTGAACATTCTCAGTTATTCAATCGGACAATGTTTAACCTAATAATTTCTATTTGTGTTCAGTATATATTGCTTTTTTGCTGTTGATAGTGTCAAACAGAGACGAGGTAACAGGACAGGTTGTGGTTCTTTTAGCTTCAGATCCATAAAGAAACACGACAAACCTCATAGTTTAAAAGTACAGCTGACTGTTCTGGTTCAAATTTATTATATGGCCATGTTCCATGGGTTCCGTGTTATTTTATTTATTTATTTTTTTGCATGCATTTTGTTAAGAGCTCAAATGGGACAGTGTTTACAGCCCCCTCCTCATTTTATCATGACATTTTTTTCATCATAACATTAAAAGCAAGACTAGTTCCACATGTTTTGTTTTAATGTTGATTGTGAAGCAGTTTGTAATCTTTATATCTTGAAAGCTGGTATATAAAGTTTCATTTACTAAACTATTTTAGATGTGAAACATTCCTAAAAAGATGAGAGCACCTCTCCTAATGTACAGTCATATTCAACAAATGTAGTATTCACAAAAGTTCATTAATTTCAATAGCTTAATTTACTAAATAATTTTTTTTAATTTCATTTATTTTTGTAATAAAAATGACTGAGGTTTTCAAGTCTTTATTTCTGTTAATGATTTTGCTTGCAGCTGTGAAAACACGACATCTAAGATTAGAATATTGGTATACTGATCAATCTCACAAACGAGCCTCATCATAAAGCATATGCTAATTTGTTGATAATGACTGTAAATGACTTCCCGTGCTGTAAACATGAGTTCCATTTGATCATAGTATTTTTCACTGTTTTAAGGAGGGCACTCCATTTCATGCCAACAGTTTGAAAGAAAACCTTAACAAAATGTGTAATGTGATCTGTCAACAGGTAGTCCTCAAGAGATTCCGTTCCTGTTGTAATGGTGACGTGCAGTTGTTCCTGTGTGGCTGGTTCTGGATTTCACAGGGTGCAAAACCAGGTCCAGTTGGCAAGATGGTGGCCTGGGTCGACTGTGTAAAGGAGGATTACGGTAAATAATACTGGCAATATATAATTTTCATGTCTTGCTACCATACATATATTTTAGCCCCGAGTTAAATACATCTGTGTGATGTTTTATTCAAAGGAGTACGGATACCCTCTTCAGAGGAATGACTGGCTCTCTTCCTGACCTGTCTGCTTAGAGTGGCAGAGGTATACTGTACTGCGATTTGGACACATCATCTGTCACCAACCGAGAGTGTCTGGCAGCGACTGGATGGAAGATCAAAAAATAATCAGACAGAACTGTGACCACTTCTATTTTATGTTTTTGAATAGGTTGTGTGCTGTAGATACTATGAAATTCAAAAGAAAAAAAAGACACTTTGTTTTATAACAATTTATCATTTGAAGAATTTGTTTGTTCTGATTTGTTTTACATAAAATAAATGAATTTCAAGTTGCACTAAGGTCAGCTCTGGCCTGTAATTTAGTTTGTTTAGCTTGCCTGTGTTTTTTTATAAAAGCAAGTGAAATGTGAAAAACAAGAAATGTTTATTTGTCTTCACATTTATTCATGAAATTTGATAACATGCAATCAGTTCATAACGATAAAAATACATTTAAATGCTTCTGTGAGAACTAATTTCGTGTGGACAATGTCCATCAGAAATTCTTTCCCTTAGCCCATGCACTGACGAGGTTTATTTGGAATCTCTCTTCCTGACTATGAGCCCCACAATCTGTGGTTGACTTTAAGAGCGGCTTGAAGACCTTTCTTTTCGACCAAGCATACTCTACCTCCTCATGATTCTACTTTTGATCTTAGCTGGTATTGTTATTGATTTTAATTGTTTTATTAATTGTTTTATTGTCATTTAATTCTGTTGCTCCTTGTAGCACTTTGAGATTTTCATTAATGAAAAGTGCGTTATAAAGTGCGTTATAAAGTGCGTTATTTTATTTTTTTTGATAATTAACCAGGCAAGCCACTGTAAAAAGTTCATTAAATATGTAAAAAAGCTAAGTCTGGTCCTTTGGACATTCAAAAAAGCAACAACAACAAAAAAAAAACTCTACAGTATTTGTTTTTTGAATGTCCAGAAGACCAGACTTAGCTTTTTTAATTTATTTTTTTAAATATTTTTCTACCTGGAGCATGCATCAGGGTAAGTTCATTAATACTTCAAACAATTGATAGTGGGATATCAATTGTTGATATCACGCTATCAACAATGTTATGCATATATACACATAATATATGTATACATATATGTGTATATGCACATAATGTATACACATCTGTATATATACACATAATATATATGTATACACATATATATTGTGTATATACACATCTGTATATATACACAATATATATGTATATATATACATAATATTATATATGTATACACATATTGTGTATATACACAATATATATGTGTATATACACATATATGTGCATACACACATAATCTATATGTTTATATACACATACATGTGTATATAAACAATATATATGTGTATACTGTATACACACATCTGTATATATACATAATATATATATACACGTTGTGTATATACACATAATGTATATGTGTATATACACATATATGTGCATATACACATAATATATATGTTTATATACACATACATGTGTATATAAACAATATATATATATATGTGTATATACACATACATGTGTATATACACATATATGTGCATATACACATAATATATATGTTTATATACACATACATGTGTATATAAACAATATATATATGTGTATACACATACATGTGTATACAGTATGTGCAATCCCTTCGGATTGCACGCTCAATGTGAACTCGCAGACGTGCAATTTTCTGTGTCTGGAGGATCCTCCGTGGAAAATTAAAAGAATCCGAAAAAAAAAAAATCTGAAAAAAAAAAAAGGTCCGTGGAAACTTAAAAGACCATTACACCAGCATGCTTAGGGACACAGCAGTGTTCGTGATAATGTTTAACTTGCTTCTGAAACGCGAGTTTCTCTTTTCTAGCTGTCTAAGTTCCTCAAAGCGGAAGCTAGCGAGCCGCATCCGCTCAGGCGGATGTGACGTCAGCGCCGTAGGTGCAAAGAGCCTATTGTAAAAAAAAGCTTCCTCGATGTTTTTGTTTAAGAAAATGTTTTTTTTTAAAAAAGTAGTTTATTGAAAAAATATGAAATTGTTTAGCATATTCTTATTGAAATCGGTTGTTCTTGGCACGGAGTCAGTTTTTGGCTTGTTATGTTATATAAAGACGACGGGTATTTATGTTTGAATGTATTTTATTTCATAAGTATTTTCTTTCTTTAAAGGAGCAGATGTTATAAGATTTTTTTCTTCTTTCTGCTACCTTTCATTTTCTTTGTACTGTAAATGTTTTTTTTTTTTGTCTTGATAATTATTCAATTTGAACTGAAAATGAATAAAGAATTAAAAAAAAAAAATACCTTTTTTTTTCAGACTATGTATAAGGTGCAATTAAAATCCTTTAATTTTTTCAACAATCTACAGTGAGCCTTACAATTAGGCACACCTTATGCATTCATTCTGGTTGTGCTTACTGACCTCCAACCGATTTTATGTGGTTATTTTGAATGAGTTGAAAATTTTTTTACTTTTCTGACTATTTTGTTTCGCTTAAAGCGCATTATAATCCGGTGCGCCTTATACAGTAGTCCGAAAAATATGGTAATTATTTTCTAGGAATGTCCTAATCGGTTTTAGTTATAAACATTTAACGCAGAATATTTTGTGTTTTTTAATGTGTTTGTAGCAAAGAAGCTACCAAAGAATGATCCTCAGGGCGCAGCTGGTCAGGGGTTGAGGACAAGGACGGGAGTGGATCTACAAGAAGCTGCCCCTCAAGGCCGCAGCAGCCAGTGTTGCGGCGGTCATTAACAAAGCCCAAAATAATGAACTTAGCAAGCGAGCCGTGAACATCATTTTAAGGATGATACGTAGCTGAAACCCTGACAGTCAGGAGGCGGCAGAGCCCCTCACTTCTCCTGTACATAATCTCATCTTGCAGATTTGATTATCTGAATCTTCTTTGATTTAAAGAACTTTTTCAAACGAATCATAAGCTAGAGGGAAGTCCCAGCATCCCTCGGTTCTTTTCTCCGGGCTCTCCTCCATCTTCTCGTCTGTCTTTCTGTTCATGCTCAGCTTGCGTCCATATTAATTAAACTCTGGTTTGCTTTACTGTTTTGAAGCGTGATGCTGAGATTGTTGCCATTTTCTGCGTGTTCTGAATGTGTATGTATAGTTTCTATGTACAATAATATATGCACACACTTTTTCTACTCCTGTCATTTTCCTCTCTACGTTAACCTTCACGACGTCTACAATTACCCAAATATAAACAGTGCTTAAAATAAAAAGCTACAGACTAGTGATTAATCTTTTTGTCTTACTGCAGTGTTGTCCGCAGCTTTTTAACTCGTTTGCACCTGGAATTAACCTGTAATGATGACTTTGTATAGTGACGGCTTGCTGCTCTGTGTCTGTTTCTACAAAAACAAAATCCTTTGAATTCCCCGTACTTGTTTCGGTAAAGTTGGCAAGAAACGCAGTGCCTCCTGTCTTGTAAGGAAATTCTCAAATGCTGTTAATTTCTCAGTAGACTTTCTGTGAGGAGGGGTTTATTTGCATTTGAAAAACTTTTCAGATTTACAGTAGGACAATAGTCAGCGAGGTCCTCTACTGTGACGTCAGAGTGAAGCATGTGGTCAGGTTGTACTGACTGGACTTTACACCCAGCTGAGATTCTGTCACCAACTTAGCCTGACTGATCCAATAGCACGCCGGTCACAACATGTGCTTTAACCCCCAACGTTTTACCTTGCTCGTATTTCTATATGGATATCAGACTATTGGAAAGTAGTTGTATGAATTATTCCAGAGGGAAAAAACAAACAATTAAATAAAATGTTAAAGATGCAAACATTGACTTGTCTGTTTGATAAATCCACCCAAAATGCTTCTGGACTGTGCAACAAATAGTTGTTTTCATTTATTGTGTTGATAACTGTAACACAAAACTTGGTCTTTTTATTTTAGAAATGTAAAATAGCTTGTAAATCAAATAAATAAATAACCTGTATTCCCCCATTTTTTTGTTTTGAGTTGTTTTAGTGTGTTGGCTTCAGTACAAAGTTTGGCTGCTAACAAAACTCTTCAGATTGCAGCATGTATAAAGGTTAAAATGTAATTTAATGTGCACATCTGTGATTCCTAATTTAAGCACTTTTAATAGTAACTTGAGTTCCTTTTTGCATTACCAAGAATAATTCAAAAACCGACTAAAGGCATCAATAGAACTGGCTTCAGTAAACATTTACAAGCAGCAGATGGCAGCAGATGGCAGCAGCACCTAAATACCAACACAATGAAGTCTTCTCCAGACGGGTTATTTTTGAATGCATGTATGTTTGTTGCTTTATTGAGAAAAAAAAGTATTTCGGTCAATATTAGTCATTTTGCTGGTTGAGTCAGTGTTTTGTGGAAATTAAAAAAAAGAAATGTTTGTGTGCTTGTTGACTGAAGAAGGCTGTTCGACTGAAGAAAGGCACATTAGGGTTGTTGCATTTCTGTTTGTCTCATTAACCCCACATCTTATTTTAGTTCAATGTGTGTGCATGTGTGTGTGTTTCTATTATTATGGCAGCAGTTTACCTTGAGTTGATTTGTGACCTATTATTAAGACATATGTTGTAAGGTTTGCTTAAGAAATATGCATTATTATAAAATTGCGTCCCAAGTCTCATAGTGTCCGATATTTAAAATTGTGCTTCGTGCTGATTTAGCACGTGTGTGTACCGGTATATATACATACACACACATATATATATACAGTATATATATGTGTGTGTATATATACATATACAGTACACACACATACATATATAATATATGTATATATATGTGTGTGTGTGTGTGTGTGTGTATATA
>JBBPBX010111247.1:0-10759 GCA_038048925.1 Garcialebias charrua | reverse complement strand
GTTTCTAACTGCCAACAGCATTGGTGAAAAATTCCAGTCAGGTTTTAAATCAGGCCACAGCACAGAGACAGCCCTTTTAAGAGTTTTTAATGACCTTCTTTTAACTGTTGATGCAGGAGGATCTGCTGTTTTAGTGCTTTTAGACCTTTCTGCTGCCTTTGATACCGTGGACCACAACATCTTGTTGTCACGACTGGAACACGTGGTCGGTATCAAAGGCACAGTTTTATCCTGGTTTAGATCCTACCTGACTGACAGAAGTTTTTCTGTTCATTTAGGGAACTGTTCTTCATCTCCAGCTCCTTTGATCTGTGGAGTCCCTCAAGGGTCTATTTTAGGTCCACTGCTTTTTAATTTGTACATGTTGCCTTTGGGGTCCATTTTTAGAAAACACAACATTCCTTTTCACTGCTTTGCTGATGATACACAGTTATATCTTCCGATTGAGTCAGACAGAGTCACTCCACTGGATTCACTCCTGGACTGTCTGAATGACATTAAAATCTGGTTAAAACTTAATTTTCTAAATCTAAATGAAAATAAAACGGAAGCCATCAGCTTTGGCAAATGTAACACCCTAAATGTTCTTGGCCCCTTGGCTTCATACAGCCACTCCAATGTCAGGAATCTGGGAGTTATTTTTGATAGTGCTTTTAAGTTAGACAAACAGATAAATGCTGTAGTTAAATCCGGTTTCTTCCAGCTAAGACTCATTGCCAAGGTGAAGTCTTGTCTCTCTTTCAGAGACCTTGAAAAGGTGATTCACGCTTTTATTACTTCTCGCTTGGACTATTGTAATTCACTGTATGTTGGTTTAGACAAATCATCTTTGCATTGTTTACAATCTGTCCAGAACGCAGCAGCTCGTCTTTTAACTTCAACTAAAAAATATGAACACATAACCCCTGTCCTGGCATCCCTTCACTGGCTCCCTGTCTAGACTCTACTTCCTCAGACGGCTGAGACGAGCTGGTCTAAGAAGCTCAGTCCTCACCTCCTTCTACAGGTGTGCAGTGGAGAGCGTCCTGTGCTCCAGCATCAACGTGTGGCATGGAGGCTGCACAGTTGCAGAGAGGAAAGCTCTACAAAGAGTGGTGAAGGCTGCACAGAAGTCTGTGGGAGTCAGTCTCCCCACCATCACAGACATTTACACCTCCAGATGCAGAAAAAGAGCCACCTGCATCATGAAAGACCTCACTCACCCAGCACACTCACTCTTTGCACCACTCCCCTCGGGACGGAGGTTGAGGAGCATCAAATGTAGAACCACTAGACTGAGGAACAGCTTCTACCCTGAGGCTGTCAGACTCATGAATAAATAAATAATAAGAATAAACACTGCAAAATGTCACATCATGCTGATACTGATCTGTTTCTTGTTGCTGCGTTCATCTGTGACTATCTGCGTTCATCTGTGACCATCTGCTCATGTTCGTGCTGCTGTTTATAATGATGTTTTTCTACTACATTAGGGCTTAGTGTATTACTAGCTGATGTCTCTCTTAGTTAATCCTAGATGTTATTATTGTTTTTCTCTTGCATTTGTTGTTGGATGTAACTGGGACCCTGTGTACATAATCTCGTTTTCAACACATGTACTACATGCGGTGCAAATGACAATAAATTCTCTCTGACTCTGACTCTGACTCTGTCTGCGATCGAATTGATTTTAAGATTTTATTGCTTGTTTTTTAAATCTTAAAAGGTCTGGCCCCATCATATTTATGTGATCTTATTAATATCTACACTCCTGTAAGAGCACTCCGGTCTACCAACCAGTTTCTCTTAGATGTCCCCAGATCCAAAATGAAATCCAGAGGTGATCGGGCTTTTGCGGTTGCTGTTCCAAAACTGTGGAACAGTTTACCTGAAAGACCAGACCGCTCAGACTGTTGAGACTTTTAAATCTTCACTTAAGACTCATCTCTTTTACTTGGCATTTGATCCTCGCAGAATGTGAGATCAAATTTTGAGCAGATTTTATTGTTGTTGCATTTACTGATAGCTTTATTATGTTTAGTGGCACTAGATGCATTTTACTTTGTTTTTATTTTTTATTTTTTTTACTGTAAAGCACTTTGGTCGACTTCGGTTGTTTTTATGTGCTATATAATTAAAATTGACATTGACATTGACATTGACATTGACACCTGGACAAGTCACCATTCCATCACAGTGACATCTGGACAAGTCACCAGTCTATCACAGTGACACCTGGACAAGTCTCCAGCCTATCACAGTGACACCTGGACAAGTCACCAGTCCATCACAGTGACACCTGGACAAGTCTCCAGTCCATCACAGTGACACCTGGACAAGTCACCAGTCCATCACAGTGACACCTGGACAAGTCACCAGTCCATCACAGTGACACCTGGACAAGTCACCAGTCCATCACAGTGACACCTGGACAAGTCTCCAGTCCATTACAGGGACACGTGGACAAGTCTCCAGTCCATCACAGGGACACATGGACAAGTCACCAGTCCATCACAGGGACACCTGCACAAGTCTCCAGTCCATCACAGGGACACGTGGACAAGTCTCCAGTCCATCACAGGGACACTTGGACAAGTCTCTAGTCCATGACAAGAACACCTGGACAAGTCTCCAGTTTATCACAGGGACATGTGGACAAGTCTCCAGTCCATGACAGGGACACCAGGACAAGTCACCAATCCATCACAGGGACATGTGGACAAGTCTCTAGTCCATGACAGGGACACCTGGACAAGTCTCCAGTCCATCACAGGGACACTTGGACAAGTCTCCAGTCCATCACAGGGACACTTGGACAAGTCTCCAGTCCATCACAGGGACACGTGGACATCACAAGTCCATCACAGGGACACGTGGACATCACAAGTCCATCACAGGGACACGTGGACAAGTCACCAGTCCATCACAGGGACACCTGCACAAGTCTCCAGTCCATCACAGGTAGACGTGGACAAGTCTCCAGTCCATCACAGGGAGACGTGGACAAGTCTCCAGTCCATCACAAGGACACATGGACAAGTCTCCAGTCCATCACAGGGACACATGGACAAGTCTCCAGTCCATCACATGGACACATGGACAAGTCTACAGTCCATCACAGGGACACATTTACAAGTCTCCAGTCCATCACAGGGACACGTGGACAAGTCACCAGTCCATCACAGGGACACCTGCACAAATCTCTAGTCCATCACAGGGACACCTGGACAAGTCCAAGTCAACAGTCCATCACAAGGACACCTGCACAAATCTCCAGTCCATCACAGGGACACCTGGACAAGTCTCCAGTCCATCACAGGGAGTATCTAGAAGATACACAATATACATGACTCAAACTAAACAAAAGATCCTACTTAAATAGATTCAGAAGCAAATAATCTTTCTTTGAAGCAGGTTTTAAGAACACTATTCTACTCAAATTTTAATCCTGAAGTCCTTTAAATTAAGGTGATCACCAAAGAGCTCTACAAAGCATTGTGCCTCATTTCAACTAAAGGTGAAGCTCAACTTAAAAAAAGAAAGAAAAAACTAATTATGATACCTTTAAGCAAACATATTACTAGAACAATTTTTGCCTTTTTCAACAACCTGAAAATCAATCCTCTGAATTACTTTGAAAATGATTGAGTTCAAGTTTTGTTGAGTCTCTTCGCACAACATAAATCTTGATCCCATCGGTTCTTCTCCTACAGTTTGGTCAGGGTGAGCAGAAACCTGTAGAGAAGACACCAAATGAGTCATTAAGATTAATTTAATATTAACTTCAAGTTAGAACACTATACAGTAACAATAAGAGCTACGGTAAAGCTAGACAAGTTGTTTGGCAATACTATTTTAAGCAAGGTCCTACTGATTGCCAACAATATTACTCTACAGTCATCTACACACAGTCCTCAGAATGCAGTCCCCTGACAGGAACAAGCATTGCGGGGACTGTGTCTACTCTCCCAAAAACCCATGTCCACTAAAATACCTGTCAGACAAATTAGATAGATTTTCAAGTCAGAAAGCTGTTCACCTGTGGTTCAAGAGATGAGGATAGTGATCCCATCGGTTCTTCTCCTACAGTTTGGTCAGGAGGAGCAGAAACCTGTGGAGAAGACACCAAATGGTCAGGGTGAGCAGAAACCTGTGTAGAAGACACCAAATGAGTCATTAAGATTCATTTAATATTAACACCAAGTTAGAACACTATACAGTAACACTGTGTAAAGAGCTACGGTAAAGCTAAACAAGCTGTTTGGCAATACTATTTTAAGCAAGATCCTGCTGATTGCCAACAATATTACTCTACAGTCATCTACACACAGTCCTCAGAATGCAGTCCCCTGACAGGAACAAGCATTGCGGGGACTGTGTCTACTCTCCCAAAAACCCATGTCCACTAAAATACCTGTCAGACAAATTAGAAAGATTTCCAAGTCAGAAAGCTGTTCACCTGTGGTTCAAGAGATGAGGGTAGTGATCCCATCGGTTCTTCTCCTACAGTTTGGTCAGGGTGAGCAGAAACCTGTGGAGAAGACACCAAATGAGTTGTTAAGATTTATTTAATATTAACTTCAAGTTAGAACACTATACAGTAACACTGTGTAAAGAGCTATGGTAAAGCTAGACAAGTTTGGCAATACTATTTTAAGAAGTTCTTACTGATTGCCAACAATATTACTCTACAGTCATCTACACATAGTCCTCAGAATGCAGTCCCCTGACAGGAACAAGCATTGCTGGGACTGTGTCTACTCTCCCAAAAACCCATGTCCACTAAAATACCTGTCAGACAAATTAGAAAGATTTCCAAGTCAGAAAGCTGTTCACCTGTGGTTCAAGAGATGAGGATAGTGATCCCATCGGTTCTTCTCTTACAGTTTGGTCAGGGTGAGCAGAAACCTGTGGAGAAGACACCAAATGAGTCATTAAGATTCATTTAATATTAACTTCAAGTTAGAACACTATACAGTAACACTGTGTAAAGAGCTATGGTAAAGCTAGACAAGTTGTTTGGCAATACTATTTTAAGCAAGGTCTTACTGATTGCCAACAATATTACTCTACAGTCATCTACACACAGTCCTCAGAATGCAGTCCCCTGACAGGAACAAGCATTGCGGGGACTGTGTCTACTGTCCCAAAAACCCATGTCCACTAAAATACCTGTCAGACAAATTAGAAAGATTTCCAAGTCAGAAAGCTGTTCACCTGTGGTTTAAGAGATGAGGATAGTGATCCCATCGGTTCTTCTCCTACAGTTTGGTCAGGATGAGCAGAAACCTGTGGAGAAGACACCAAATGAGTCATTAAGATTCATTTAATATTAAGTTAGAACACTATACAGTAACACTGTGTAAAGAGCTATGGTAAAGCTAGACAAGTTGTTTGGCAATACTATTTTAAGCAAGGTCTTACTGATTGCCAACAATATTACTCTACAGTCATCTACATACAGTCCTCAGAATGCAGTCCCCTGACAGGAACAAGCATTGCGAGGACTGTGTCTACTCTCCCAAAAACCCATGTCCACTAAAATACCTGTCAGACAAATTAGAAAGATTTCCATGTCAGAAAGCTGTTCACCTGTGGTTCAAGAGATGAGGATAGTGATCCCATCGGTTCTTCTCCTACAGTTTGGTCAGGGTGAGCAGAAACCTGTGGAGAAGACACCAAATGAGTCATTAAGATTCATTTAATATTAACTTCAAGTTAGAACACTATACAGTAACACTGTGTAAAGAGCTATGGTAAAGCTAGACAAGTTGTTTGGCAATACTAGTTTAAGCAAGGTCTTACTGATTGCCAACAATATTACTCTACAGTCATCTACACACAGTCCTCAGAATGCAGTCCCTTGACAGGAACAAGCATTGCGGGGACTGTGTCTACTCTCCCAAAAACCCATATCCACTAAAATACCTAGTGATAGAAAACAATATTACGCTTCGGCTTATCTATACACAGTCCTCAGAATGCAGTCCCCTGACAGGAACAACTATTGCTGGGACTGTGTTGAGCAGACACCTTAGGAGTAGACCGCAAACAGACTGTGTAGATTGGCAAAATGTTATTGGCTGTCAAATAACTTTCAGGAATTCTAGTTATTTACTTTCACTCTCCATGGCCACTCAGCGTTTCCATAGTTGTAGGTAAGCTCTTCCCCTGGATTTATGTCCTTAATTGCAAAGAGACAGAGATGAGGTTTTCCTTTGACAATTGTCTTCATTTTGCTGTTAGGGCTCAATTGGTCGTCATTAACCAGTCTTCCCAAAGACTCATCCTGTGTCACTGCATCAACACTGAAACAACAAGAAAAATCTAATTGGCCAAGGATGACAGGATATAAAACAGTGTCCAATTCTGGTATGATTTCAACTTTTTTTTAAACTAATAGAAGGCATTAAATATTTCAAGGATTAAAACTTAATTTTTACAATTGCTTTTAGTTATTTTTTTTTTAATTTACATACCACAAATTTTTCCCATTATGATGAAACTCAAACATGAAGACCTTCATGACATGATAAAATACCCTGATGAATAATCAATAATTCAAGTAGAACAATCAACAAAGCTAAGTCTGGTCCTCTGGACATTCAAAAAAAAACATAGCAAAGCCAAATAAAAAATAAAAAAAACTGTGGAAACTTTTAGTCTTTCGTCCGAGTCTGAGATAATGTATTCAACTCAGTCTTATAAATAAAGACTTCCTCAGTCTGAGGTGCTGCATTCAGCTCAGTCTCATAAATAGCACCCTCTCACATGGATCATCCAGTTTGCTGATGACAGCCAAAACCAGCTGCTCACATGATCAAGGAGGACCATCAGCCTAATCAACCTAATAGCACCCTCTGTCTTTGGAAGTCTTTCGGACGAAAGACTTCCTCAGTCTGAGATGCTGTATTCAGCTCAGTCTTATAAATAAAGACTTCCTCAGTCTGAGGTGCTGCTCATCCTGACCAATGCAAGCTATTGCTTTGGAGCCACTTGCTGTGGCAATAAGGGCACACCCGCATATTGAAGGCCTTCATGTCGCTGGCGTTGAAACGACCATCAGTTTGTATGCCGACGATGTGATATTATATTTATATGATACAGTGAAATCGGTCCCCTTCCTCCTCGACCTGATTACATCTTTTAGTAAAATTTCTGGATACACAATCAATTGGTCAAAGAGCGAGTTAATGCCTCTTTCCAACACGTACCCATTAGGATTTTTACAAAATGTTCCATTCAAAGTGGTTGAAAACCATCTTACCTATCTAGGCATTACCGTGCCCAAAGACCCAAAACATATATTTAAACTAAATTTTACAAAGTTTATATCAGGATTAAAACTAAATATTGAATTCTGGAAAACTCTGCCTCTGTCAATGATCGGACGCATCAATTCAGTTAAAATGATTTCCCTACCTATGTTTTTATATTTATGTCAAAACCTTCCTATCTACCTTACAGCAGCCTTTTTTAAAGAACTAGACTCGATCATTCAATCTTATATATGGAATGGGAAAAATGCCAGGATCTCTAGAGTGCATTTGCAAGGGCTGAGGGGGAAGGGAGGATTGGGACTACCTGCATTTAAACATTATTATTGGGCTGCCAACATCAGAGCATTAACGTTCTGGCAGCATGAGCTCCCTGGTAACCCGGCAATTACTGCTCCGTTGTGGGTCAGGATGGAGTCTAAACTGGCGAATAACTCTTCCTCGCCAGCTCTACTGTTTGCTTATCTTGAAAAGCCGGAAGCCTACCGAAACCTGAGCTTTGTGTTAAAACATGAAATAAGAATTCTAAATCAGATCAGGAGTTTCTTTGCATTACCAAAGACATCTGTACAGACGCCATTATGCTTTAACCATAGCTTCCTGCCCCCCTGGCAGGATAAAATTTATCATGATTGGAAGAAAAAAGGGCTGGTGTTAATCAAGGACATGTATATTGATAACAAATTTGCATCATTCAGTCTACTGAAAGAAAAATATAATCTGCCCCACTCACACTTTTTTCGATATTTGCAGGCCAGGCATTATATTAAGTCAAAGATTAAAAACTACGATATTCTTCCGCTTGAGCACGGTATATTTGAGATTCTTAGGAGCCCTCCTGATTCACGACATCTTATTACAAGAATAATAATGTACATCTGTTTGGTGACTGCAATGTGGCACGTACCACAAAAACAAGGGAGGCCTGAGGAAATGAGCTAGGGATAACAATCTCTGAATCATGGTGGAACAGATGCCTTTATAAAATCAGTTCCTGTTCAATAAACAGCAGACATCAGCTAATTCAGTTCAAAATCACATATCGATTACATTACTCAAAGGTCAGATTACACAAGATATACCCCTCGGTTTCCCCAATATGTGACAGGTGTAACATATCTGAGGGCACACTGTCTCATGCCTTTTGGTCCTGTCCGTCCTTAATCGGTTTATGGTCAAAAATATTTCATTGGTACTCTAAGGCATACAGCGTTCTCTTACAACCTGAACCAGGACTTATAATCTTCGGATGCCCCCGGGTGCCGGGGACCATACCCGCTGTAATGCGACAACCACTGGAACTGGGACTCATACTAAGAGACTAATCTTAATACATTGGAAGTCTTCAGTTCCTCCTTCATTCCAACAGTGGATTACGGACATGATGTCAGTGATACAGATGGAGAGACTTCGGATAGGCTCTAAAGACACCTTTTTGCGCTATTGGAATCCTTTCTTGGAACAGTTTTTGACGACCAGATTAAGCTGACTAAACTTTTCCACGATCTCTCCACTAGCCGCCCTTTAATGTGTTTATGTATATGTTCATGTATACGTGCAGTGTATGTGTACGCCATGTGCTGATTGTAATGCTTCATACTTTAGCTTGTGCATCTGGGTTCTGTTTGTGTGTCTGTATATATGTATGTTCCTAACTTTGAAAACTCAAAAAAAAAAAAAAAAAAAAAAACACTGTCCTTAGGAACCACAAAACAGTCACACACACAAACACACACAATTTCAGTTGAACATGTAATATATGCCTATTACATGTATATGTAAGTGCCTATTTACATGTATATGTAAGTGCCTATATACATGAATATGTAAGTGCATATATACATGAATATGTAAGTGCATATATACATGTAAATGCATATATGTCCGCAGTGAAGCGGGCGCTGTACCGGTCTGTCGTGGTGAAGAGAGAGCTGAGTCACAAGGCAAAGCTCTCAATTTACCGATCGATCTACGTTCCCACCCTCATCTATGGTCATGAGCTCTGGGTTATGACCGAAAGAACAAGATCTCGGATACAAGCGGCTGAAATGAGTTTTCTCCGCAGGGTGGCTGGACTCTCCCTTAGAGATAGGGTGAGAAGCTCAGTCATCCGGGAGGGACTCGGAGTAGAGCCGCTGCTTCTCCACATCGAGAGGAGCCAGTTGAGGTGGCTCGGGCATCTGGTTAGGATGCCTCCTGGACGCCTCCCTGGTGAGGTGTTCCGGGCATGTCCCACCGGGAGGAGACCCAGAGGAAGACCCAGGACACGCTGGAGGGACTATGTTTCTCGGCTGGCCTGGGAACGCCTTGGGATTCCACCAGAGGAGCTGCTCCAAGTGGCTGGGGAGAGGGAAGTCTGGGCCTCCCTACTTAGGCTGCTACCCCCGCGACCCGACCCTGGATAAGCGGATGAAAATGGATGGATGGATGGATGCATATATGTATATATACATGAATATGCATATATGTATATATACATGAATATGCATATATGTATATATACATGAATATGCATATATGTACATATACTTATATATATACATATACATATACTGTACAGATAGACAAACATGTAAATATAACATGTTCAACTGAAATTGTGTGTGTTTGTGTGTGTGACTGTTTCGTGGTTTTAATGGACAGTGGTTTGTTAGGACAGCCATACTCTATAATCAGACAATCAGATTACAGCTCATTACGGTCCTGACAAAACAGTCCTTAAAAACTAAAAAACAGTCACACACACAAACGCACACAATTTCAGTTGAACATGTTATATATATATGCCTATTACATGTATATATAAGTGCATATATACATGTATATGTAAGTGCATATATACATGTATATGTAAGTGCATATATACATGTATATGCAAATGCATTTAAACATGTAAATGCATATATGTATATATACAAGAATATGCATATATGTACATATGCATAAACATATAGATGTATATATGCATAAACATATACATGTATATATGCATATACATATACTGTACAGATAGACATATACAGCACATGTAAATATAACATGTTCAACTGAAATTGTGTGCGTTTGTGTGTGTGACTGTTTTGTGGTTTTTATGGACATTGTTTTGTTAGGACCATGATACACTATAAACAGACAATCAGATTACAGCTCATTACTGTCCTGACAAAACACTGTCCTTAGAAACCACAAAACAGTCACATACACAAACACAGACAATTTCAGTTGAACATGTTCTATTTACATGCTTATTACATGTATATGAAAGTGCCTATTTACATGTATATGTATGTGCCTAAATACATGTATATTTAAGTGCATATATACATGAATATGTAAGTACATGTATACTTGTAAATGTAAATGCATATAAAAATGTAAATGCATACATGTATATACTGTATACATGAATATGCATATATGTACATATGCATACACATATACATGTATATATATGCATATACATATACAGTAATCTACAGATAGACATATACATGTAAATATAA